>JAOBRG010156212.1:0-17144 GCA_027574985.1 Umimayanthus nakama | reverse complement strand
GCTCACAAAATTGAGCCATTGCTTGAACGCTCTCGCATAAATTGTAGCACGCAGTCACTCGCAGTTAGTTTGGATCAAATGCTCAGTTTTGAACTGCTTATTTTGTCGCAGTTCCTCGAGTATAAAAGCAACAAATATGGTCGCGCTCGCCACTACTCGCATTTACCATCTGCTGAACCATCATTTGCGCCTGATATTTTAGTTCGGAAGTTCTTCGCGGGCCTCTATGCTAATGTACTGGTCATTCTCTCATTTAAGTTTTTGTGTGTAACACGTGTATGATACATTCATGACACAGAAAAAGAAAAGTACAGTTTCTTGGTCTGAGCATTTTGACAATTTTTTCATGTACTGTACAGTCGTTTTAAGGAAATAGAGAAAACCCTCGGGGTAACTGCAGCTCTCTTCAGTTCCATGGCAACTGTAGAAGTTGCTGCGATGATGGTAATGTAAGTTTCGGCAACTAACAGTTTACCTGAATGTGCTTTATTGTCTTCATATGTTTTATTTTCATTGTTTGCCTTGTTTCTTAACAGCTTTGACATCATAAAATGCTTTTCAAAACTCTTGGAAGAAACGTGTTTGTCAACTAATTTGACAATTAAAATAAACGGATAACCAAACTTTCTGGTGGCCAAATGAAATTCTTATCAAAAACGAGCAATTGAGTTTGCCGGCTTTGCAAACTTCGGCAGCAATCCAACGAAGCAAACCATTCAATTTTTAGTAATAAAAGAGGAACAATGAAGCAAAATTTGGTTCTGTGTCGTACTTTTGAAATGTTCCAGTATTCATAAAACGACGAACATTAACCTTACTCATTACCAAGGGATTACATGTTGCTCAGATATTGGATTTTTTAACTTTGGTCAAAAGCATTGGCTTGGCCAAAAAATGTAATGTCATAAGAAAAAAATTGGAAACACTTTGACTGTTTTCAAACAAAACGAAAAATAAAATACTGTGATGAAAGACGATAGATTGTTTGAAACACACCGTAAACTTGATGTTGTGTTTTTTAGTTGCTGAGGCATCAAGTTGAGTGTTTATTTATGCAAAGGTCAGGCAAAGTACTTACAACCCCGAGTGCGAGAAGGTGAAAGAATGCTAACAACCAGAAAATAAAAAGTAAGTTAAGAAAACTAAAAACTTTTGCAAGAGATAACTTTGGATGATGTTTTTTTTTTAAAAAAAACACACACACACAGGAAAGCATCTGCCTGCGTCGTATATTGCCAGGAATAGACTTCCAGTTTTTCTTATAATCCAAAAAAAATTTGCTATAATACGTTTCTGTAAGTTTATTTAATCTCTAAGACAAAACAATTGTAAAATTTGTATAACAATGCAAAGACAATGGGTAAAACGAACCATTATTTCCTATTCTAGAAAAATCAACTGTTGGGTCTCAATTATGTAAAACACATCACGTACGCACACACCACATAGCACTTCTTGAAAACTACAAAATCTTGTCTATGCACCCAGATTTTAAACTATTATGCTATCTAGTTGTTTATGGTTCTAGGTAAACAAGTAGCGCTAGTAAATCAGTTTGGTAGAATATTAAAGTTAAAGTTTGCTTAACATTGCGCCGCGCATTTTTGATTCATAATATTTACTTTTTATAATATTCATTATTCTATAGTTTTCTTAGCATTTTTAACGCTGAGTGCACCGCTAGCTAGGCCTCGCCGCAATGTTAACGACAACACTAGGTAATTTTTTTTCAAACTTGAAATAAAGCTGTCTTAAGTCAGATTTATTTTAAATATTTTAACGTTTTTGGTAAACATCAAAAAACAACTTAAACATCTTCCAAACTGCGAACAAAACTAACTAAAGTATGTAGTATGAAAAATAATCGAGCTAAATCACTCAGTATATATATTATACTAAATATGGAACGGTATTTTCTGCTAAAACTAATTTTACCTTCCAGCCTTGTGAAGACTCGCAGTCCTGGCGCTCATTGAAATAGGGGACGTGCTGTATTAGCCAGTCATAAATCTCAGCCACTATCATTTTGCGATCAGCTGCGGACGAGATTGCATTTGTGATAAGTTCTGTGTAAGAAGGACCATTCCACGCGTTAATTCGGTTGTAGTTTCTGCGGGGCTTTTTTTCTCGAATCTTTTTACGCTTGACTTTAAACGCCTTCTTAGTCGCTCTCACGGAGTCTTGCTGGTAAGTTCTCTCAGCTCGGTGCACAGCTGTTCTCACGGCGTCTTGTGGGGACACTCTCTCGACCTGCTCCAAGGAAGTTTTTTGGTAAACCTGTTCAATTTGTTGCGCTGTGATGGGCGCATTTGAAAAGACTGAAGTCTTTACATTTTGTACCACTGAGGTCTGTTTCATTTGCCTTATAACTGACAGAGCTCTGGCGCTGTCTGGGGAATTTACAATATCGTGATTGAATTGAGTCGCGTTTGCATCTTCTCGAGAAAATAAAAGCCGTGGAGAATCGACACTCGCGATGACGCCTTGAAACGTGGTGCGTGCTTCAGGCGCAATTTGCTTTGTTGCGCACTCCCGGGGAAACTCAGCACTCTGAGAAAGATCTTCACCAACTGGTACCGGACTGGATGAAGTATACTCACTGCTAGAAGAAGTTCTCTTATTGCATGACGCGTCCGGCTTCGTCGACGTGACACTCTCAATATAATTGCGGTCGGGTAATATCGGGCTTTTTGTGCTCTTGGTTTCAGTTTCATCGCGCACTGCTAGAGAAGTGGCTTCTTCTAATGGTTCCGGAGTTTTCAATCGTTTACTTGCATTAACACTTGGAAAAGTGCGCTCTTCGTATGATTCTAGACTCGAGTTGCGTTTACTTCCTGTTATCTTTTCAGTGCTGGGCTCATCTATGGGTGCCACTGTCGCCGTGCTTTTGATTACGGATACATGTCGTGAGTGACTGGTTGGTTGCGGACGAACCTCACAGCGGTTGACAAAAGTGTTTCTGGCCGGCGTTTGACTGCTGGTGTCTAACTGCTGGTGAGGTGCAAGTCTTGTTGGAAACAGACGCAGTAACAAACTGCCATCTTGATTGAACCTTTGTCCCGTTCCTTCCAGCAAGCACACGCCTGAAATGTCCACTTGCGAGTCGGGAAAGTAGATTTTTGTCCGTAGAGGTTCCGAGATGGGCCTATCGGTAAAAAAGGGGTACCTCTGTAGAGGGTATTGATAGCAACAAGCGCACTGCATGGCTGCACAAATTTAAATGGTACACATCTTCTAAATTTGAGTTTACATGTAACTCATTCATGTATTCTACTCCAGGCCCCTGTTGTCCTAAATAGACCTAGCTGGTATTTCGCATCCGGGCACTGGAACGGAGAGTTTTGTCATATTCAGAAACGAATATTCATTTAAAAACTGGACATTCCGTGGCAAACTTGGAGGTAAACTACGCCACCAATATCCGAATCGCAGATATTTATCAAATCATTAACGGTCAAAGCTGCCAAGCTTTAACCCAAGGTTTATGTTTGACAGAAAACCCATGTCACACGCACATTTCACCCCAAATTTTGGTAGTATAATAAAGCACTCTTATGATCTTACACCCTTTTTTATAAGAACAAACTTTATAAGAACACCCAGGCTAAGATTTTTCCAAAAATTAAAAACAAGCTAAGGACAATCACCAGGCTTAAATTTAGATCAGAAAAATTTTAAAAACTTGTGCTCATTTGCACACGGATTGAAATGTACATGACAACAAAGCTTGTCAGAATTTAAGTTAGGGGGTAACCAGTAAGGTTTGGCCGCTGAGCACTGATAAACATATATTTAGGTTTAGTTGTAGTAAGTTATAGTGCTCTGAAATAATCCCAAATAATACCTACTGAGCGTTAGCTCTAGACTGAGGAAATGGGCCCACACGGAGAAAGAGAAAAAATCTCTGACCCCGGTGGGGTTCGAACCCACGACCGAGAATTGTCAGAATTTAGTTTGGTCATCCGGCGCTGGAAGCTCGTCACGTTCGCGAACGCTATATTGACAGTTTGAAACACATGTGCCGTTTTACATGTAATATTCCAGGCAACTAATTTACTGTTTAAAAACATCAGGAAATAAGAACAATTTAATAACAATTTGAGGCTGAAATCGCCAAAAAAAACTTAAGAACAGCCCAGGCTGAACCGAAAGTTACTGGTTCTTATAAAAAAAGCGTGTATCAGAAAGATAGTTTCTTCAACAGAACAGCCAAAGAATGGAATGCAGTTGTTACAGAACCATGTGAACAAGAAACTGTTAGACAGTAAAATACGACAAACCAATAAGTATTTCACAAAACAAACTCACAGCAACCCGAGCTTATAAGTCGACTATTAGTTTCTGGAGACATACCACTAAAGACAGCGCGTCATCCAACAAGACGGCGGACTTTTAGTCCCAGTCCCTTGAGCTCACATAATGGCAGTTAGCGCGTCTTCCAAAGTGACTGCTTTTCACAGGCAGACAATCCGTAAAGATCGAAGAGATATGAAACTCTTATACGTTTGCTGTAATTATTGATACGGCGCTGACTGACCTTCATACATTTACTATGAGTTTTGAACTGCGTGATGTGACCTCTTACACTTGCTGTAGTTAATTTGTAATGGTTGATTTCAGTTTGTTTTGAGTGATCAAATGAATGAACTTCATTTTTCTTTCACCATTTTTTTGTTTTGAGTGATTTGATGATTTTGGGACGGTTCCTTTCTCGCTTGTCGAAGTTAACAGGGTAAACCTTAAAGTAAAAAATATTAAATAGTGCAAAGATTCGAGCTCCGTTCTCCGATCCCTGATCGTACAATTCAACAAAATTCAAATTCTGCCTCTTTAAAATCCAATTCGCACAAGCCAAGTTTCCCTGAGTTTTGGTTCTCACTCAGTTTCTTCGTCTTTCATACTTATTAAAAGAGCAAAGTTGTAGCTATACTTTTTTCAAGAAATAGTTATCATAAAGCTGGTTCTTGATAAAATTCCCGTACAAAGTCTTATAATATATCGTGCTCGTTCGATCGAAGAAATATAAACAACAACAAGAGGCTACTAGTACCCTTACTCGGGCCGCAATAAATATACTGTTACCGATTAGACCAATCATGGAGTCGCAGAACATAAACCAGTGTAACCTCACATATACCCGTAGTATCCGCAGTTTAATTTGGAAAACTGCAGCTCATGTGATTTCATTGTGGAACCTTTCATATTCAAAGTTTTATAGTTTCCAAACCATGGAAAATTTTAAGAGAACAACCCGACGTCTTCACGAAAAAGCTTTTTTAGTTACCCCCCCCCCCCATAAAAAAATCCCTAATATACCGCGTTTGGTAAGCTAAATTTTGCATTAAACAATCTTTAATATCAAGACAGGAAAATTATGAATATGAGTTGCAAGAATGCTTGCGAGCAGTGAGTTGGAATCCTGACGTCTTCTCAGTGTTGTAAGGTAACCGTTATATGTTTCAGGCGTTCAAGGGTTAATATTTCCCAACCCACAGGGAGCTTTCTCGTAACACTAACTCGGTTTTCAATTTAAAAATGAACTCAAGTGTAGTTTAAGATATTTTGCGCCGAATTTCCATACAAACTATCTTATTTTGAGCCATTTTACCTACTTGCCATAGAGGCAAAAACCATGAAAAGGCTTGTTGATCGACCGATGGATGACAATCTCCGAAACAAGACTCGTCGAGCTTGGGAGACGCGCTCTGGAAGACGCGCTGACTTCTGATGTGTGGTCAGGGGAGTGGAACTAAAATTTTTCCGCCATCTTGTTGGGAGACGCGCTGATTTTAGTGGCATGTTTTCTTGAATTCCTGCATATATCTCTTAACATAAAGTTACTGCCCCTTAGTAGTATGACGTATCTCACGCACATATATATACACTGCGTATAAGGATGACATGTGTCTTATGCCGATATATAATATCAATAATAATAATAATAATAATATAAAAATGACTTTATTAGAGCATTTCCACAAATAAATGGCTCTTCATCTCTAGACTCTAAGCTAAAAAGTCACAATATACGGCTAGCATTACAAAACATTTACACTCGACAATAATCTAAAAATCTAAAGGTTTAAAAATCTAAAAAATCTAAAATTCTAAAAATCTAAAATCTCGTCAAGTTGATTAAACATTATGTTTCGAAAAAAGCCTTAATGTCTAAAAAAGTTCTTACTTTCCCTTTACAAATGCTAAAAGCTACAGAGTTCCTGGCAGCAGAAGGTAAGATATTGAATACTCTGGAAGCACTGTCTTGAAAGGTGCCATTTTCCAATGGTACTTTTAGTTTCCTCTCATTAGATGACCTCAGTGTTCGACAAGGAGTGTGTAAGTCTAATTTGAGGTATGACGGCCAGTTACTAAAATGTAATGCTTTAAAAGTATAGTTTAAGAGGTGGCTTTCGCCTTTTTGTGGCTTCAGTTTTGGTTGAATCATTCGAGGTGAGGTTGTTTCCAATACTTTCTCTTATAAACCAATTGCCCCTCATCTACTAGCTTACACCACGTGCATAACGTCGGTGGTACAAGAAACAGTCGTAAAACGCATCGAAAGTCGACTTAAAAAACGCCTTCTTTTTGAAGGGAGTTGTCGGGGGTGGCGATGGGGTCTCTTTGATATCGTATATTTCCAGGGGTTAAGCACTGGGGAGTTGATACTACTACTGTGAGACCCAACGTAGTTTAAAAAGGATATATTTTGCTTGAAGTGTTTTACCGAGAAGCATTAAAGAGCTCACAAGACTACTGATGAACCGAATCAAAATCTGTTTGAACATTTCGTGGTGTCCTGTTTCTGTCACCAAGAATATTTATGAGCAATTTACCCCTGAAAAGGCCTGACTTGGGGGAATTTAGTAATTTTTTTCTCAGACATCTAACTGAAAGAAACCCAGAACCCTAGTTTATTGCACACAACAAGTATGTTGAAGCATTTTTGCTAAGTTTGTTTTCATCTACCCAATCACATGTGAGTATTATCGATTACTGCTCAAGGTTAACCATGCGCTAACAGTTTTCCCAAAAGTACAACAACTGAACACTTCATAAAAGTGTTGAACACACATTTTGGGAGTGCTTATATTAACCACCCACAGCATAAACGTTTAACAACAACTATTTTTCAGAATAGTGAGCCTTTGAGTCCCTTACTACCTTAATTACTAACATTTGTTCCACGAACGCGCCTTAGAATGATATGAGCTTTTAGACTGCGAACGAGATCGGCAATCATTAGCTCATATCCAATAAGCGTGAGTGGAAGGATTGTTTTTATTAAATACCAAACACTGGATAATTATATCTCGGGTTTTATTGAAGTGATGAGTGATTTTCAACATAGCCGGCTTTTAGATTAGTCAGTTTCAATATTTGCACAAACTACAGGATATAGGTTTTTACCGCGCGTAGAGGAGCCAATCAGATAACCAGAAATCCAATAGCTAGTGTTTTGCATTTACTGATAAAGCTTGTTAACCTTCCTGTCGGTTTGTGAGAAAGCAAAATAATAAAAGTACACCCAATTCTAACAACAATGCTTAAGTGAACGTTTTTTAAAAATATCATTTTGAGGCTGAAATCCTCAAAACTTTCAAGAACATGCAACCAACGCTCAGAAATAAGACGTTCTGGTACAGTTGTCTGGACTCACCCGAAGCCGAAAGAGAGGCTACGCATGATTTGATGTGACGTCTGTCTATCCATACATGCTTCAAGCACGACAGTGGCACTCATACTATATATACAGTGGAATCGCAGCCCTCTATTGACGATTCCTAAACATTGTCTTAAGACAGCACAGCTTTTAATGCTTACTCATGTATCTGTAGCCCCCAGCCAAGGAACTACAGCCAGTTCTGCTGACTCATGCTCTGAAGACTTGCGCAGAATGAAACCAAAAATGGCCGAATTCTGACCCAGTTTCCTGTGAACGCGTTGTAGAACTGACGGTTGATTAATTTAAGCAAATTTAAGCTAGGCATTCCAAATATATATTGTACTCTCTACTTTTGACTTCTTGGCTTTTTGTACTCATCAGTCTTTATCTTTGTTTTTCCTAAAATAACTTCAATTTCTTTGCCAATGAAACAAAATGATGGCCTTTTAGTACATGGTGATGCGAACAGATGATTGCCTTGACAATTTTTAAACTAATTGCCGTAAGCCCCCTTGTTAAAAAAAGAATAAAGGAATTCGTTGTAAACTAAAATTTCAGTATACCAGTTAGTAAAGTCAAAACGACAAGCAACACGGCAGGCCAATCGGCCGAATATTGCAAAGCTTCATAGACTTGAGTCCTGTTGTCGACGTTTGTATCGCTACCGCCAATTTGAATCGATAACGGTATGTTAAAATCGTTCTCGTTACCTAGTCAAGCAGCGGTTCAGGTGTGGTCTCTGCTAAATCTGTTTCAATCTACACTCAAATTGCTGTCAGAAATAGCAGTTATATAATCTTAGTCTATAAAAACAAACAAAAGCATTATCATGATCTTATTACTTATAAAAGGAACCCCTATGCCTTAACTATTCTGTTTATAACGGTATCTGTACACCTAGGTTATCCAAATCGCAACTTGTTTGGGTAAAGAGTTGAGTGCCGAGTCCAGCAGCGAACTGCAACAATAACCTTTTATCTCAATCCTCAAGTTCACAAGAAGTAAAAATGCCGGAATTTTTTAATGAGTCTCGAGGGTCACAGACGCTAAAACCAGCCGAAGACTAGTCGAGTTAAGCGGCTGTGGTCAAGCGGAAAAGATTTTTCAAAGTTTCCTGGTTGATGAACGAAGCTTTGACCTGACCTTGTTATAGCTCTGCCAATATTCACCATGAGAAAATATTGTTGGCGTTACTTCACACACACTAACGTGCCCCACCCACTTCCTTTTTTGGAAGCGTGCCTTTTCTTTCTTTTGTTTTTTGTTAATTTACATACAAAACTAAAACCAAAACTAAAACAACAACCACAGAAAGCCAGATTTCGAAAAAAGAATTATTTTTCTGTGTTTGTTTTGTTTCAAAAACTTGATGTTAATCTGTCATTTGTATTCCTTGCTTTAGGTATGATTTATGTGACAGAAACTGATCCGAGTATTCATCGCCAGGGGGTCAGAGCGGCTAGGATTAGAAGGGGGGGGGGAGGGAGAGGCATTGGTAGATTGTGCTTGTCATCCTATGACCATATAGGAATGCAGTTACACTTACAATTTCCTGATGCTTTTGAAATACGACGTTATGTATATTTATTGCGATAAGCTTAAAAGTTGGCGAGCTTGGCCTTGAACTTCAGCAGTCAATAAAATACCTGCTTGCATCTCCAAACTGTTTTTAAAATGTCTTGAATAACTTAAAATCCAAAATCTATGTAATCTTGTACTGGACTGTGCTCCTAAAACAGAATATTACTAAAGATCTTTCTCATATTCAGAAGGAGTGCTTCGAAATTTGTTATCGACTGACATAAAAGCATCCGAAACTTTAGAGCTATTTTTAAAACAAACTGGCTGGTAGACAAGCAAACATTTATTTATAACCTGTACGCACGTGCAAAGGTTCCGGAAAGACCTTTTTGGGTGGTTTCAACAGTTCACCAGAGAAGTCATTAACATTTTAAAATTTACAAAAAATTATGTTGGTTTGGATGCCCGGGGGGAGGTACTCACTATAGTTGGATGTCTGGGAAGCTCGTTGTATTTTTTAGGGGTTGAAGTTGGCGATCCAGTTAATTTTAGGGGTTTTCTTAGGCAAAAACAGAGTTTTGAGAGTATCTGTATTTTAGGGGTGAATCTGGCGCTGATTAGGATCCGATCTCAATTCTCCGAAAGTGGTTTTTTAAAAATGTTGTGTTTGATGCAATATTTCAGGTGCAACGCCTGTTAATTCTAACTGTTAGAACGCTGATACGCTCGAAAACTGTTACGAGAACAGCGTATTTGATGGATACGGCTAATACTAAATGGCGTGGGGACTTTTATATTACCGACACATTGCTTTTTATACACATTAAATTCCGTTATTTTTTTAGGGTATTTTTAAACTGGGGAGGTGTATTTTTGGGTAGCAAAATCTGAAGGCCAGGTATTTTTAGGGGATTTTCTTAAGGTTTTCCGACAAGCTTCCTGACATGCATCTTATAAAGGGAGTATCCCCCCCCCGCGTCTGGAGAACAACTGATCCACCAATTTTGGAGAACTACAGTTTGTGTATTGCTTAATCTTAATTCCATATACAACTCAGTGCTAAATCCTTCATTTACCGGTAAGGTACCAACAGCGGAACACTACAACAAAGTCTTTGATTCTTGCTTTTTTGGTAAAGCACTTTTGCCATTCGAAATACAAGAAGAAAGAATCTCTTTCTAAGCAAATGGTCTACGCTTGAAGTTTTGCTTTTCCAGAACACTAACCGACTAGCGCACTATGCGTCATGTCTTAAGTGCTGCCAGCGAAATGAAATTACTAGCTGTATACAATTAGAAATGAATGAACCAACCATTTAAATAATCCATTTCTATCTTTTACTATTTGTCTTTCTGTCTCTCCAAGTTTCTGTCTCTGTCTGTCTGTTTCTGTCTCTGTTTCTGTCCAACTGTCTGTCTGTCTTTCCTTCTTACTCCCTCTCTTTACAATGCTCCCAATATTTCAAATTATTTTTTCCAAAAGTGTAGCAGATACAAGGAGTGTTATGATTGGCAGGGGTGTCGAACTTAAATTACCATACAGCACGCAAGTTAAGTCACAACCTATTCTTTATTCTACAGTTTCGAAAATGGAAGATTTTTGATCAATTGCCTTAGATTGATTTTTAAATTAGTTTTCTAAGAATTTAAGATTCAAAGCGGCAACGTGCTTACGACATACCAAAATGCCTGTGAAAGGCGAGCTATCATAGTAGCAACTTTTTGCGCCAAGCATCAACGACACGTTGCATGCTTGCCGTTGTCGCCTGTTCAGAAAGAAAGAAAAAAGCGAAGTGCAAAGAATCAAAAGTGATCCAGCCGACGGATCCGAACTCAAGCATAGTAGCAAAATATTAGCAAATGTTTTTTGAAGAACGCACAGATGGAGAAACCAAATTAAAACTTCGGGGAAGGTTATAAGTCCATAATAACTTAAAGAGTCGAATCCCCGGGTAATGAAACAACTTTTCGAGTACATGCAACCAGTTTTAAAAGTGTTGGTTGGGTTCATCAAACACAGCGGAAACAAGGAGAATCCTGAACTTCAGTGATTGATTATTAAGAGAACGAAGCATGAACTTGATCGATAAAACTGATGGATCATTCACTGCATCGAAATTTGTGGAAGATTTATCAGCACCGAAGAAGTAAACTGCATGCTCTAAAACAGTTGAAAGTGACGAAACAGACGCCGTGCACAGTTAAGTACTTACTGTTTTAGGCTTCGTCCTTCTTTGTTGTTTAATCCAACGACAAATTAAATTACTCTCGGCGCTTTTGTTCAATTGAGTAGAAATGCTAGCTTCAGGTTTTAATTTAAGCGTCTTAAAAAAGTTAATGAAGTGACTTTGTTGAAAATGTCGCTAGCCATCTTTTATATGTAAAGTACGCACAAAGAAAGTAGGGCTTGCTCGCTTTTCCCACGCTTAGTTTATTTTCAAAAAGAAATAAAAAAGCTGTTGAGTAAAAGAAGAACTTGGGAATTTATAAGTACTCCCGAGAAGTGTTGAAAAGCACTCGGCTGCCCCTCGTGCTTACTCAAGAGACAGCACGGCTTTCCTCATTTATTGATTTACATAAAAACTCCCGTGTGCTTCTAAAATACCAAGCGGACGAGTCTTTAGACTTTACAGTTTATTCAGTTCTATACAATCAAACCGGTATACAACTTGGGAAAATATTTAAAACCTACAAAACGAACTTAAAATTTAATACAAAAAGCCGCCTTGAAATGAAAAGGCAGATCACAGACAAGAAACGTTTGTCTTTATGTTTGAGAATTTTTAATCGATTCTAACCAGCCTAAAATCTTTTTAGGGGCTGAACGTTCTTATTTATATAAACCGTTGTCTTTTCAAACTAGTTTAGCATATTTTATTTTTAGTGTTTTCTATTGCATTTTTATGTAGTAAAATATTTTAACTCTTATTGTAAACCCAAACGTTTGTTTTTGAGTGTTTTAATAAAGACATTTATTATTATTATTATTTAAAAATATTTGAAGATTTCAACCTCAATGCTCTTAAAACATTCTTAAACATAACTGTTACTAACAGTAATACGTGTGCAATGTTATTTTTATTTGCTCAAACCATCGGAAAAGCTTTATCGAACTGGCCGCTGCCAGGCTACCCTGGCAGACAAGAAAGATATATAATAATAAATCTAAACGATTTACTTAAAACAAGCTTGTACATGTACAACACTAAAGGCAATGTTTCACTGACAAACATCAGCTGAAAAATAAAGAACAGTTTCCATTACTAGTGCAGTATCATAAATAAAAGTTCTTTGCGCGGCCTTTCTATTTCTTAATTCAGCCTTAGTACACGCTTTTTTATAAGATCCAGTAACTTTCAGCTCAGCCTGGACTGTTCTTTCTTTTGGTGACTTCAGCCTCAAATTGTCCTTATTTCCTAACAGTGAATTAGTTTCCTGGAACAGTACATGTTAAATGGCGCTAAGATACGTGTTTAAAATTGTCAATACAGCGTTCGCGTGCCTGAACGCTTGTCACTCTTCGAGCGCCCGATGGAGATGATCAGGCTAAATTCTAACAAGTTTTGTTTTCATGTACATCTCAATCAGTGTACAAGGATTACATAGTTTTCTTAAATTTTTCTGGTAAAAATTTAAGCTTGCTGATTGTTCTTTTCTTCTTCGTTTTTTAGGCAAATTTCGACCTTGGTGTTCTTATAAAGCTTGTTCTTAAAAAAAGTTTGTATGTTCTTAGCATGTCAAGTTTTGGGCATTTTTCAGCCTCGTGGTCTTAAAAATGGCTCTTATAAAAATCAGTGTATTTAATGTTGTTCAAAGACGTTGTAGAGTACGCTATAGGTATATATGATGCCAGTAAAGTGTTCGAATTTGACTGTGGAATTGGCACTGATTTTTTATGTGAGACTGAAAAACGACCAAAATTTAGAAACATGCTAAGAACAAACCCAAAACAAAAAATCTTCGCCTTTCAGAGTCAGCTTCAGGTATGCTTTAACTGTAAATGTGTTCTCAAATTTTGAATACTCTTTTATGTTTCGTTCTTGTAAAAAAGTTTATAAAAAGGACTGTAACTGTCAATTTAAAACTAAAGACAAAACTTACTAATTTTCTGTTGAGTCCCTCAGTTGTGTTGCGTAAATTCGAGGGATGTTTCCATACACCCTGCAGTGTTAAAGATTTGTTCAACAGTGAATTACTTCTAAAGTTGCGCTATGGCAAACTGTATAAATACTACTCGTTACCTAGAAATAAAAACATTAAATTCTCTATATTAAAACCCTACCGAAGTGTTAAAGTTTCTGAAAGTCTCTTTAAACATCTTTTTCCTCTTCTTTCAAAGAGGTTTATGGATATCTTTCGTTTTGTTCTTGTTAACCTAATTCCGCTTTACTTGCATAAACTGCTTCTGTTTTTTTACCGCTAGACATGATATTTCTTGGTTTTGTCATCTGTTCATCGCGATTCTTGCTGCTTGATTCTGTTTTATCAGCCAAAATTTTTGCATTCACTAAGCATCGGAAAATCACACGCATATCAATTGGCGTTGTTGCAGAAAAGATACTGACATGGTTGAGGCGCTGGTAAAATGAATCTGCATATGAATGCAAAAATTTCAATGGGACAGATATAGTTTTGGGAAAACGTAACCAGCAATGCAAAAAATGGTTTCCGAAAGCGAAACACAAAAAGATTTTTAAGAATGGATTTTAAATTTAATTTTGCCGGTACCTCAACAGATTCGCTCAAATATTTGCAATGTTCCTTTGCGGGCTAAATAGCGTGTCTGTTGTCTTGTTGAACAATTATCGAGCAAGCTTATCAAAAGAGGCCAACAATTCCATACAAAAAAAGAAACCAAACGGATTAATGAAATAGTTCCAGCTGAGATTTTACCTTAAGTGTCATTGTTTTAGCTGAAGTTACCGGTCATAGCGTGTCTTCGTGTATATTTTTGTGTTTTTTAGTCTATTTTAATGTTTGGTGTGACCTGTGGGGCTCAATAAGTGATTAAATAAAAGGGTCGAAACTTCCTTTGAGAAACAAGTGTCTTCTGTATTGACAAAAACGAAAAAGCAAGTCAGTGGTGGTCAGTTGTGTATATCGAACCAAACAAAAGATTACTGTTTTGCAATTGCTAAGCTTCAACACCCCACACCCCTTCCTGGTAATGCTGGCTGCAAAAATGGCATTACCCTTCCTGGAGACTAGGTTTCTTCCGTAACAACCACTTCTGAAGACTACTCAGTTTTTAAACCCATTGAATTAAATAATTCAGATCCCGTGCTCGTCATTACAACGCCCAGCGAATTCAATTTTGGTCAACAACCGGAACACCAAGCAACTTGTTGTTTCTGCTAAAGGTCCACACAATAGCGACGGTGTGGCGCAGCCAGCGACAGGTCTCCAAACAAACAATGTCATTTATTTACCGGCGCTTCTGTAGATAAACAATATCAAAATATAAGCCATTATTCCTCTTCCCCCCAACTATGACGATTATCTTTGGTAAAAGCTTAACTTAAAGGGACAGTCACGCTTGCTGCAAACAAAACTGCTGCTTTCTAAAACTACTTCCCTTATTACACTACTCAGTACTAGAGGCTCCATTTCCAGGGTACAAATTTTAAAAGGGTCTACAAATGACGCAGAAAAGTAGGCAAGTTTTAGATTTGTAGTCCAATAACTAAGCGGCCTACAAGTTCAAATAAGGGTTTATATTTACATTCTAGTCCGTTGTTCTCTTAACTTCTTGCTTCAATAACACTTCAATCCTTCAGAAAATATTTTTAGTGTACTTCCCTTATAATTGAGAGTATGAGTGAAATTAACTTCAATGTTGAGTTATAACTAAATCTGTTCTCAGTAAACACATAAACAGGTACTGAATTATATAAAGTATAAATTATTGAATAAAACAAACTCAAAAAGCAAAGTGTGGAAGACTTGAAGCTGAAAATACTGCACATTTCCTAAATGACCACTTGTTCATTGATTTCCAAAGGTTTTAAATTAAGCGGAAGGAATAAATGACTTCCTGTTTCAAGAGAGCAGACTTTGACTGTCCTTGAAACCTTCTTCCTCGCGTAATTTGTGACATACCCCTCTCGAGGAAAAAAAGTGACTTGACTGAATTCACTCGCTGGAGGACCAGTTCTTGGCAACTGTGGACAAAGTCGTTCACACTAAGGCTACTAAAGAGAGTAATTATCCAACTTGCTTTGTCAGAAACAAAGAAAACATAAAATAAAGAAAAAATAACGAACGTTCTAATTGGCGGTTGGTGGGGCGTGTTCCGAGACTCAACATAGATCGTCTGCATACGTCACAAGATGATTTATAAAGATTTCTTAGTTTCAAAACCGAATAACTTTCCCAAGTTTTTAATTCTAATTTGACTCTTCAAAGCTAGCTTTTAAAAGAATTTAAGCTGTTCAGATTGGCAACCTGCGTATATCAGCCAACTGCCTGATAAAGGGAAGAAAATAGCAACTTTTGGTGCCAACGGCCGGGTTCATGCTGGCTATGCATAATGGGTAATCAGGTCAAGAAATTAACAGTGAAAAAACTAAGGTTTTTCAACCATTTTTTCCGCATACTTTAATTTAAAATTCTGGATTTTTCGGCAGGTAAAAGTAAGTACATAGTCTAACAGACGTACCGGTTCAGTATTAGGTCTTACTCGCGTTCTTTACCGCAAATTAAACGAGAACCGACAAGGTTACTTATGTCTGTTGTTTGCGAATGGGTTTACGAGTGTTTTGGAACACGATCGGGCTCAATAAATGTTGCAGTTAAAGCAAACTAAAATGCCAAAAGTATTAATAATTATTCAAATAGTCTATAGGTTCCTTTTTTCAAGCGTTCTAGCAAATACCTGGCTTTGAATCAATTTTTCTCGCATTGTATTTATTTCTGACATTTGCGGCGATGTTTTGCCGACTGGAGGCGAAGCAATATGACTCTGGGTCCCTTCCAATGATTGGCTTCATATTAGAGGAGGTGACAGACCACAACACCGGCATTAGCCTACTCTTATCGACAAGTGTGTGGGTTCTTTAAAGTCCCCCGATAGAACATTAAGAGACTAGATCAACGGCTTAACGAACCTGTCCTTGATCCACGGACGGTGTGGCGAAAGAAGGTCGCCGAAAGTTCAAGCCCTGACCAGGCCGGGGATTGAATCCGGGGCCTTTTGGTTAGCAGTCACAGATCTAACCAACTGTGCCAACCTCGTATACACAAACATAAGCAATTACATAAGCATTTGCATAGAAAATGAGCGACATACGATATAAATAATTCAATGGGCACAACCATGCATTTGCAACCATTTCTGTCTTTGGTCAGTATGTGTTTGAAACACATGTTTATTTTCATTCTTTGGAAATTTTAGAACTTGAAAATGAGATGTTCGAGTACTCGTTGTAATCCTTGCCCCGATTAACCATGATGCAGTCACAAGACGGTCGATATCTATTATACTTTTTGTTTAGCTTACGTTTGAAGCTGGTTCTGCAGACTTGAGAAAAAACAAAACTGATTCAAACAGCTTTTAATGATGGGAACTCGATCAGAGATATAAAAAAACCTACTTACAAACAGGAAACTATCGAATGCTTTCTGAAAGCTTGAAGTCGAAGGAGAGAATGACACGAGAATCAAATTTCCATGGATGACTTACCGAGTCTTGAGTGATTTACACATTTAATACTTCAAATAGTTATTTGAATTTTTTTTGCTGGATTCATCAAAAGGATATTTTGAACTTGAGAGACCAAGAAAGCAAAGCTTGGATTTGGATTCGATCAATAAATCTGTTGGATCATACTCTTTCAATTGATGTAGATTTTCAGGACTGGCTGCCACATGTGCCAGAGGAACTCGCTGCAAATAGTAGTAGTAGTAGTAATAGTAGTAGTAGTAGTAGTAGTAGTAGTAGTAGTAGTAGTAGTAGTAGTAGT
>JAOBRG010156101.1:0-18471 GCA_027574985.1 Umimayanthus nakama | reverse complement strand
TTGAAAATTGTGGTTTTAGCGCAATAAGCTTGTGAGTCAGTTTTTAGTGTAATTACCTTGTGGCCCAGAATCGGTCTTTTACTACTACTGAGTTCTTGTTTAGGGCAATACCTACAAAATCACTCTAAAACTCCTTTACATTTTACAAAAGAAAGGCATTAGAATACTAACTTTTGTTGACCGCAATGATCAATCTTCTCCTATTTTTAGGAAACCTAATACTCTGAATTTAACTGAAAAAGCCTGTTATCAAAATTGCATCTTTTTATATAAACTTTACCCAGGGTTATTACCTTCCGTATTTGATAGCTTTTTCATCCAGGCACAGGTACAGTACAAGATCAGCTTCTCGGTCCAGTTACTATATTCCCTCAGTTAGAACCAATTATGGAAAGTCTAACATTCGTTATCAAGGAGCCAGCATTTGGAACAATATTGAAGAGTCGACAAAACAACTTCAACTTTCACAGTTTCAAAAAAAGCAGTAAAAACAACATCAATAAGCAGTTATTAATAAATGCAAAAGCCCCTTAATGCCATTACTTTCCAATTTTATTTATTCTTGTTGTTTGTTTGTTTATTATTTTTATTATTTTTCTTTTGTGTCTATTTACACAATTTTTTCTTTTTTAATTGTATTATGCTTGTGCTTGCAACTTGACCGCTTTCATTATATCTTCATAAAAAATAATATTATACAGCTACCTGACAGTTAATTTAGCTGCCCTGCTCGCACTTTTTATTTTTTTCCATCAATCAAATACTTTATAATATGGAATTATTTTCTGTCACGTAACTTCATTGTAAACCGTCTTGAAGAGCAAATAAAGATTATTATTATTATTATTATTATTATTATTATTATTATTATTATTATTATTATTAGCTTTAAAGTTCTTTCAGTTCCAGGTGGCGAATAGTATCTGTATTTTAGATTAGCGTATGTTCTTGCTCTTTTGTACGGTTTCATGTATATAATTTTGGTTACCGTTGATGTTTAATGATATGTTGCCAAAACTGGCAAAGTATTATTTTTTACGTTATCCTGTGCACTTATGAATGAATTCCAGGCTTTGGATTAAAAATTGCCTAACATATATATACCTACTGGAATATAAACTAGTTATTTTGTGTTTAACAAACCCAAATCAAACAAAGCGACTTGCATGGGTTTTCTCTGCCGAGCAAACCTTTTATTGGCAAAAACGACCCAAGTATTGGAAGTAAATACTCAAACTAAATGTTTTTTATCCTGCAAAGAACAAAGCTTAAAGGTGAATCCTTCCCACAATACAGACAACACAACACAAAACACAACACAACAATACATGACACCACACAACACACGACACAAGATCTAGACAAATCAGCAAAACGCAACAACACATAACACAACACACGACACAAAACAAAACACGGCACAGCATAACATAACATAACAAATCATAACATAACAGATACAACAAAACCCAACAACAAAACACGACACGACACTGAACCACAACAAAACAAAACACAATACAACAGACTATGACAAAACACAACAAAACACAACACTTGTAGCTGAACACAACATATAGGTGTTTCACTGCTTTTCTTTTCAACCTGCTTGATTTACCGTAAATTCTCCTGAATCAGACCACCATAAAGTGCAAAGAGGACCCATTCGGCTGCCATGTGGTGACAAGACCAATTAACGATTTATTTTACCCCCATAAGCGGCAGCAAATTAAACTTTAAGATATCTTTTTCCTTTTTCAGGGAAACGTATTTCTTAGAATATAAATTCTGGTGGTCCCACGCCACGTAGTTAGTAGACGAGATGCTCACTGTTACGTGTATGTTTGACCCTCGTTAAAGAAACTCCCTTTTTTTACCCTTTTTCGTTAATTTTCACACAATCGATATAAAGCAACGGTAAGTGAACCTGATTGGCTCATGCCACACTCGTGGGAATTCTGCATGTACCTCCAAGGCCGCGACTGAGTTCGAGTCAACCCAAAAAATTTATTTGCAATTATTTTTCATATCTTCTCCTTTTATAGGTTCTACTGTCGTGTGTGAGCATATTTTCAGTTTTTAAGTGTCGTTTCTGAAGTAATGAATCGGTGAATTTTTAGCATCGGCATCAAATGACATTGTTGTCTTTTCTGGGGAAGATCTAAGGGTTGTTCAGTCGAAGTCGCTTTCGCTTGGATGATTCTTCTCTTAAACTGAAAAGGAAAACTGCTTTTGACTTGATCAGATTTTGGAAAACGTTTACAAATATATGAAAACCTGACGTAAGCAGACAGTGTTTTAGCAAGTTTTATATCAACACTAAACACAAAGAAATAACACTGAAATGTTTATAAACTTTTTTATTTTGCGTAAGATTGAGTCTGTCATTTCTTCTGTATTTCAACCTATTTTACATAATCTTGCTGTGAATGCACGTGCGGAAACTTTCAGAATTCCTCGGGGAAGCATTCATACCAGTTTGCTGGACTCCCCTCAAACATGCTTGAGTTATGGTTGCTCGTGTTTCTAGCTCAGTTGCATGCTAAAAGTTGCGTAGATAACAAACTCAAACAAAGAAAAACCGCAGAGTTTTTTAAAATAACGTGAAAAGTATTAACTTTTGTAGAACGGCCGTTTATCCCACACACGAAAAGAATTCCTATGCAGCGGATATAAAACTTACTTGCAGTGTCCAATGAAAATTCAAAAGAACGAATAAGTTTTTTTCTCAATTTGATAAAAATTGTTCATTCTCTACACAACAGTTGTTATCTTTTTATCGAGGGTAACCTGTTGCCACCATTTTTAATTAACGTTTTGTTTTGCACAATAGCGCCCAACCACAAACACAAACATAAGGGCAGCTAGCCATAATTTTAACTGACAGCACACTCTTTGTTTATAAGGACCTTTTTAAGAGCGTGAATGCTCAAAAATACCAGAACATAACAGCATGTTTAGAAAATACCTCAGGCTGAGACAAAGAAAGGGATGGGGTTTTTCCTAATTGTTTTTATGAAGTTTGAAAATGGAGCGCGAAATCGCTACTCAATATCGTGCTAGGGCAGTGCACATTTACCCTAAGTTTGGGTAAACAGACAATAGCATCAGTTAACAACGCGTTTGGTATATTTATGAACTGAGTTAGATTTTGGGAGCAACATTCAAGCTGAATGTAATAATCAGACATCATTCCAAAAAATACCAAAAACGTTTAAAGAACATTTGACGCTGAAACCAAGAAAAGTTTAAACTGCTGAGCCTCAACCCAAAATGGTAGACGCTCTTATCAGAAATAAATCAACAACTGGTGTTTGCATCAACAGCATAAAGCCGCATCCTTGTTAACTTAAGCACCAAACGTGTGATACTAAACCGCAACTAAGAGTGTTTTGTGAATAAACCCCGAGGTGTCTCACTTTATTGGCACAAACAACACGCTTCGATGTTGAAAACGATTGATACCCAGCTTTTAATTACTTCATGGAGTCTTTTTTATGACAGCAAAATTAGGTGCAGTTTCCCATAATACGGGGCAAATTTTGTTGAGAAAGATTCCAGTGACGTTAATAACATTCTGTTAGTACTTGTTTCCTGCACAAAAGCTCGTGTGCTTATTGGTTCACAACAAACAATGCCTTGGTCGACACAATTTGAAAATCACTGAATGTATCCGTATATCTGTGCGATGCCGTTTTTCAAAAGGCTATCGATATTAAAGCCGATTTGCTTACGCTTAACGTCAAGTGGACGTTATAGTTGGAGATCTCTCTGCTATGGGTGGATGTTAAGAAAAAAAATCTCCTGGAACAAGAGAAAAACGTACAAAACATGTATGTTAAAGATAAAAACTGTAAATAGCTGTTTTACATTTAATACAACAGGTTTGTATCCAATCAAGAACTTAAAGTCAGAGTTTTATCGGAGGTTAGTTCCGAATTAAAATTTAAATATGCGTGCTGTATAAAGCTGCGTAAAGATTCACAGTCAGAAAGATTTTATAATATGTTTGAGCTTTTGATGAAAATGATGAAAAACAGTGAGGAAGTCCGTAAAGGTTTGTTACATTTTACTTTCGTCGAATGTAATCCTATTCTTCGAGACTTAAAAAAAATTAGACTAAGTTTGTTTGTTGTGTTTATGATGATACATTTTTAAATGAAGCGAAAATACGGAGAAATACAAAGAAGTAAGGGGCTATAACTTAACGTTCATTGTGCCTTAAGCGTTAACAAACAGTAAGGCTCTACTCTGAGAACGAAGTATTCTATTGGTCATTGAACATTAACAATAACTGACACTTTTTAACAAAACGCTATTGTATGTTCTTAACGGATGGTCAGTTTAAGAATAAAAGTTTTGGTTATTTGTATTGTGTTTTTATCCAATGGGATCTTTCGTTCTCAGAGTAGAGGGCGACTCTTAACAAACCGATTTTCCGACGGCCTCTAACAAAACTTACTAGTTATATACAGATGTTGTTCGTACTAGCGTCAGTTTCTTAGCCATTTTTTCTTGTAAATAAATAAGCACATATTTTTAGTGACTTTAGCACCTGAAAAATTTGTCAAAAGAATTTCCGTAATTGAGCTCATACAAATGCCATGCATTTATAAGATTTATTAACCATGGTGCAATCGACTTGCCAGTCTAGTGGTTAGGTTATAAGGGTACTTGCACACTCAGACAGGGCGTCTGGTGGCGTAGGTTCAGATCTCGCTGCTGCCATAAAAAAAAGACAAAAAAGACAAAAAAAAAAGCGGAAAGAAGTAGGATAAAACGACTATATTCAGTTTTTCGGAAATATTTGTTATACTTGTTTGACGTATCAAGGTTACAAAAATCTCTCTCGCAGCTAAGCAAGGCTACGATCCAGAATTTCATTGTATATCTGAAGAATTAAAGACAAAAATTACGACTTTCCAAATATATTGAAGAGTAACATGAAAGAGCTAGGACCAAAACCACGCATTTTTGTTCACCACCCCCTCTCTCCCTCCTTTTGCTCCTCATCCCCCCCGTTCTTTTCTATCAAGTTCTACAGTAAAATAATTATCTATGTAAAACAAAAGAATACTTAATCGTCCATACCGTGGTCATTCAGTGATTCAGCACATTTCAAATTGTCTTGAAAATCCGTGTATTTTGATACTGACTTTGAAATTATTCGTCTTGATAAACTTTCCAAATGATACATGTAACTAAAATGTTTTTAGTAAGTTAACGAAATAGTTTTGATTGGCCGAAAAGAACGCTATAGTTGTAGACGGCCACCGTCCTGGTAAACCGCTTGGAGAACAACACAGCCGCCACAAACTAATTTTAGTAAATTTTTCGAATGCTATTTGTCCAACAGCGGGGCTACAAAGCATTCTAGATCCTCCATAATTTTGGCATATTTCATGTTTTTTTCCTTCTTTGTGCAGAACATTAAAAGTATAGTTCTAATGTCGATTTAGCTTGAACAAAAAGATCTTTCAGAGTTTCAGTCAGGTGGCACGACTATCAATATTAAAGATTAATCAGTTGGCAGATTGCGCAAAGAATGTTATACAAAACTACAATATAGGGTTGTCAATAATTTACGACCAGTGTAAGTCTTCAACAATAACTAAGACATTTTACCATAACTGTCTTATAGCAAAGACAGCAGTGAACATTTTTGCTTGAAAGGTGTTGCATTCTTTTCTAACAGAAATGAGAAAGAACTGCTTTCATATATCTGTTTAAAAAATCTAAGTTACTCTCTGCTTTTGTAGCTTTGCGAAGTGTCTTGCGTGGTTAACTCGTTGACAACGTGCTGAAAGTGACGTCCAGGTTTAGTCAGGATTTTAAAAAGCCGAACTAAATCCTACTACTCTGGTTCCAGAGGAAAATAAGGTAAGTTCAGTTGTGCCATCCCTTTGATTAAGCTGAATCGAAGATCTGTTCAGCATTCTCGGGTAAGACCCAGGCCCAGTTTTTCGCACTTATTTTACTCAGCACTAATATCTATACTCGTATTCACATAAAACTAAATATATATATAATTCGTGCTTAGTAATCCTCTTCACCACAATCATTAAAATAAAACTTTTTTCATTCTTTTTATTCACTACAAAAGTCTTACAACATTTTTATTATTACTAGTATTAGAAAATTTGGATTTAAGGAATTATTTTAATAATGAACACATTTTGCTTTGCTTTGCTTTGTTTCCTGGACAACGGATGACTCTTGTTTGACATTTGTCGATGAGGGCAATATAAATGACAGTTAAAATAATTTGTTTCTGTGGAAAGCGTTTCTCTGACAATTCTGTAGTGATGGAATAAAGTTATCACTGAAAATGTAAACGAAACTCAAAATGTACTGCTAAATATTTTAACACATCAAGTCACAATGATATTCAGGAATCGAATAAAAGGAGTCTGTTTCTAGCTGGCGCTAATTGGTTACACGCTTTTTTTATATAAGAACAAGCAAATTTCGGCTCAGCCTGGGCTGTTCTTAATTTTTTGGCGGTTTCAGCCTCAACTTGCTCTTGAATTGTACTCATTTTCTGATATTTTTAAACAGTGAATTAGTTGTCCGGAACAATATATGTAAGATGGCGCTAAGAAATTTGTGTTTGCTATTGTTTCATTCAGCGAAAAATTTTGAAACCGTCAACACATCGTCTGCGAACGTGACGAGCTTGCTTAGTAATCACTCTTCCAACGCACGTCGACCAAGCTAAATTCTGACAAGTTTTGTTTTCATGTACATCTCAATCTGTATTTAAGGATCTATTAAGTTTCTTAAATTTTTCTGATCAAAGTTTCAGCCTGGTGGTTGTTCTTAGCTTGTTCTTAATTTTTTGGCCAATCCCAGCCTGGGTGTTCTTATAAAGTTTGTTCTTATAAAAAAAAAAGCGTGTAACACAAAACATCTTCCTGTACTGAGATAAAGATGCGGCTGTAAATAAACAAGCTCTGGAACGAAAACTGGTTTACTAAATGAGTAAAAGAGACTCGCTTCTACTTTTCTCTTCCAAATAACCATTTATACTCTAATACGGTAACGGCCCTTGGCTTGCAGTCTTTAGAGTTGTAACTGTCAACGTTACCGTTCACGTTGGAACGGAAAAAAATATCGAGATTTTTGCTGATTATAAACATACATTAAATAAACTTCCAGTCAAAACATTATCTTTTTCAGAATGTTAAATACTTTGCGAGGTATGGCGAACGAGAGTTTATACCGGAAGTAAATTGTGAATTAAGCGGAGTACTATTTTCGGAGCGAATTTCTCGAAAAAGCAAGCGATCAATACTCCCTCAGTTCTTGACCTCGTGCTGTTCAATTTGACAAGATGATAAAATAATAACTGAAGATGTAAACCGTGCTGGAGAATTTCGAAATTTTGTTTCAGTTATTTTTTATGACTCAAACAAAGCAGTTTTGTACGCTTCAAATTGGGAATTTGCTTCAAATGCCTACAGAAATTTGGTGACTCGTACAATTGAAATCTCCCGCACGGAATAAGAGCGCAAAGCGCGCTAAAACTGACGAACAAACTACAAATGGCAGTTGTACAGTTGTTTGTCTCTATTGTTTCAATTTGCGTATACACAGAATAGTACTACAAATGTTTTTAATCGCCCCGGCTTAACACAAACTGCAACAGAACAAGGTTTTTCTCCTCTCCTCTCACCATCCAGCTTCCACTTGCAACTATGATGGATCGCAGGAAAGGGAGAAGAACTGATCTTCAAAATTTTTTCTTAATTAAATAATTTTAAAAGAGTTTGTCTCGCGTGTACTCCAAGTGCACTCATCACCTAGTGTAAACCGACCTATTAACGCCAAGCATAAAAGGTTAATCGTCTATCCCCCGCTTCATCTTTAGAAGCCACTTCCATATTTTTTGCTTATTTAACCTCTAATGATGTATGCAAACTATAAATATTAAAACGTTTTCCTGCTTTTTCTTCTACAATCACAAGAAGTATTTTACTCTTGCCTGCCTTAGTATATGCGTACCAAGAGTTCAGGTACCGTAGGGCTCTCCAAACTGATGATATCTAAGAAACAATTGCGAATGCTTAGGAAAAACGGTTCTGGGTAGTTGGTGTACTCTCATGTACTGTCGTTCAGTCAACACGAACAAGCAGTGATCTTGAGTACAAATATTGCATGGACAGGATTTCTTTTCGTGATATAGGATTTTGATAGAAAGTTGGTAATTTTTAATTGAGAAACGGCATTTATATATCTCTTCGTAGACAGCTCTTGTCGGTATTTTGGTGTCCCCAACGTCTCTCTTTGAAAAGTATAACTCTGCATTGTTGAAGTTGGAAAAAACAAATACAAAAATTCAGAAAAGAGACAAAGTGATGCTTTTTTTGTCTCTCCTCAGTCCTCTCTCTGTCTGCGGAAACAAACAGACCAGCTTCGGACACAGTTTCGTATTCCCAGTTGCCGCTGATTACAATGACTATAGACTCGTTTTAACAGCACGAGCCTCGACCTGACGTTAAATACTCATAAATTTCAGAGTGGATACGAGCTATTCACGGCTCTGTCGGAGATGCAGATCTCGCTGGTATTTGTGAATATTTGACATCAAGACGATGCTCGTGCTGTAAAGACGAGTCTATAGTCATTGTAATCAGCGGCAACCAGGAATACGAAACTGGTCTATTGCTGTGACAAACTTTAGTGCGAAGACTCAAAGCAAACATATTACTAGTAAACTGACATTACACTAAATTGTTGATTATTTGAACTTTAACTTTGATAATTTAATAATTGTTAGATAACACAATTTGTTGTTGTGACGTCATATTCACCCTTCAAACTACAACATTAATGTTGGTAAGAGTTATTTTAGATTTGAGGATAAAACTCGAGTTACACGCTTTTTTTGTAGGAACAAACTTTGTAAGAACACCCAGGCTAAGATTTGCCCCAAAATTAAGAACAGGCTAAGAACGATCACGAACGTTGTATTGACAGTTCTTAGTGCCCTTTTAAATGTTTGTTCCGGGCAACAAATCCACTGTTTAAAAATATCAGAAAATAAGAACAATTTAAGGACAATTTGAGGCTGAAATTGCCAAAAAAATTAAGAACAGCCCGGGCTGAGCCGAAAGTTACCGGTTCTTACAAAAAGGGTGCAATTTTACCTCTAAGCCCCGGGAATGTCTTCAGTGTAGACTTTTTTGTGATTTTCATAGAGCACTTGCATAATGCTTCAACACACTGTAAACAAATGATTAAGAAAAACTGCTTCCTTTTGTCAGAGTTTGCTGAATTAGTCAACCTTCAAATGCGTAGCGTGTTCGTCCCTTGTGTTAAAGAAAATAAACTCGCAAACAGTCCGGTGTAGACTAGACTTCATCTCGAACCAAGAAGACACAAAAACGGCGCCTTTAAGTTCATTCTATGGTTTCTGTTATCTATGGAAACACAACAAAAGGAACTGTGTTGTATAACAACAATTTAAATAATCAACAATAAAGAGATAAAGTGACAAAGAGATAGATAAATAAAGTAAGCAGTAATAAGACATATTTCTTAACTAGTACTGTTTTTTGTATCAGAAGAATCCAAAGAGCCGGTGTGGCGAAAGAAGGTCGCCCAAAGTTCAACCCTTGCCCAGGCCGGGGATTGAACCCGTAACTTTCTGGTTGGCAGTCAGAGATCTCACCAAGTGTGCCAACCTCGCACAATGTATTGGCCATAAAATCGAAATTTAGCAAAAGGTAAACGCATTAGCAGCCGCCTAGTTGGTTTGGGCTTGCGTGAAGACTTTAATCGTTGCCATAGCAAGGAAGCAATTTCAAAACAATGCAAGAAAGACCCCTATCGCCAATTTTGCTCAGAACCTGGCCTTTTAGAACTTAGATTGATCGTTTCGTGACTTCAGTCAATGTCACTGCTCAGTCACCGAAAGTTAATAAAAAGAATCTGACGTATAGGACTATAAATCGACTATGCTGAGAACTTAGAATCTTCTACTCTGGGAGAAGTTGTCCTGTGATCCGCAGAAAACCAAAACGTTTTCTTGACTTCTCTCAGACAATTCCTAACTTGACCTCTATATTTGGTCAATGAAACGTTTAAGGCCACTGCAGAAAAATATTCTCTCAAAACGTACTGATGTATTTGCCAGTACGCTAGTCAGTACAGTTTCACAAACGAGAATGCATGCCGCTCTGCTGCTCTGTCAAGACAGGTGCTCAAAATTTCAGGCCAAAACAGTGTAAATTGAGGCCTGTATCGTTTGACAACAACAATATCTCCGCTGAGCCTCAATAAGGTCTGCTTATATTTGAAAAGTAATAACATCGCTTTATCATTACATATAGTTACATTAGCTAATCGTGTTAACCAAGATCCCCTTAGGTCTTATTAAAGCGTAATTTCAATTTACGAGCCTGTGAACATGGTTTTCATTTTAATACAACTACTGCATACATTTGGCGTTTTGAGTACCCAAAAGCTCAAGCTGTATTCTCTCACAATCCTTTTTTAACAATGATGTTGCATCAACAAGCAATCATAGTAGGTAGGAAATACTTATATATGGACTAGGTAAAGAATGAGGGGTGGAATGAACATGTGTGTCTCTAGTCTGTACTAAAACGTTTTAGAATTTTTTTGTAAATTTCCAACAAAATTGTTTCTTTGCATTACTTTTCAGTTCCGCCGTTTCGCTAAAAATTGCCTGAAATAGAGTAATTGCCCTCGAGGCTCTAACAATAAAGTAGTTATGTCTAAACTTTAGTTGTAGACAAAGGATTTTTAAATGAAACTTAGATCCCTTTGTAATGTGATTGGATACTTTTTTCTTTAAAATGTCAGTTTTCTTTCAAGCTAATGGCATTCATGATCACACTCCACGCACGTTTCTGAAAGCATTATATATTTTGTTTCTCTACTATATTCCATGGTGCTCGAAAACATACAACTGATAGAAACTGTCGATGTGTGAAACCCAGTTAAACAAGCAGCTAGCTCTTTGAAATTGGAATATCATATTTATCAAATCGAGATGACGGCAGACAGCGTGCCAGGTATGTAATTAACAGGTCACCTCGTTTCTTCAGCACGCAACGAAAAACTTAGTTCTTCAAAACATAACTTAACGATAAAATAGTTTGTTGCTCTTTGTACAAATCATATCGGTGATCCTTTTCGGTTATTGTTTTGCGCGGAAAGATACCTTACAACTTGTTCTCACAACTCTATTATCGTTACTAGGTACCATGTGAAAACTCTGATACATATTTCTTTAAAACAGTTTTATTAAGATATCTTTTGCGCGAATATTTTTTCCAAACTCAGGCAGGTTAAAACATTTCAGGAGGGCTTCGCAGCCTCAATTTTATTTCAACAGAAACTAAAACAACACTGAAATTATGCAGAACAGGTTACTTCAATGCTGTAAGACTAAAGATTATAATGAACACGTTATTTCTAGCTTAAATTGGCAAGATATAAATATTTTGCAGTTCTGCTGGCGACAAAAATAACTGCTCTTGGTAAACAAAACAAAACACAGCGCATTTCTCCGGCTTTGGAATTCTGATAATTCTTACCATGAAGGCGAATCTGTTTTGGAGAAACAAACAAAACAGCTCCAAAATGACCTCGTGAGAAAGTAGCGAATAAATGAAAAGCAGACTTATGATCCTGATAAGACCCGCGACAAAATAGGCCATAGTGTCACTACTTCTTTCGATAAAATGATCAAAGGTGTCAGTACACAAATCTAGGTGCGCCAAGGTTTAGGAATTCAACAGACAATGAAACTATCTGCAAACGATTAAAACTACGTCAATCCATCCATCCGTCCTGGATTCTCAGTGAGTGGTTATTAAAACATCAGCAGCTTCGGTCCATGTTGTTTAAAATTGTAAATATCATTTACACTACTCTCTCCTCTGTTTTATAATAAACCGACCAATAGAAGAAGGAATAGGAGGTCATCAAAAACAATCGTTGAGAAAAGTAGGATAAGCCGTCTTTTTGGGCAAAAGGTTATAATGCTCAAATAACTTAGTTTTGTAAAACCGTTTGTTTTGTGTTCATACTTTATTTAAAATCCTGATCCGAACATCTTCCTTTTCTTAATCAACAGTCAATCCGGCTGATTTAGCCGACGTTTGCAAAACCGTATATCATGTCGTTCCAGGCCCCATCCGCGAGACAAGGCACAAATAAAATTTATGCATTTAAGGATTTACTTTTCAGTGTTTAAAAAACTTAATCTTCTTTCCAGAAGTTCCTTAAAGTCCAAAGTACTGCTTTAAGAGCAAGCTTAATGGTTTACCCTTTTGCAGATGACATCACAGGGTCAGATTAGCTGGATATTGTTATTAATACCAACAGTTCTTAAGCAAAGTTTACAACTTATAAAACAGCTATTTCAAGTTAACCTAACTTTCAACACAGGTATAGAAGGGAAACATAAGTTCTTTTATGTTTAACAATTTTTTACTTGGGGAAAACGTAATTTTTTAACGTTGAGCTTGTCGTTGTTACTAATGTTCTTGATAATCTTGCCAGCCCCCTCCCTGGTATAAACAATGAATTTCCCCTAATACGCCGTCTACACTATAGTCAAAACAGTGATTCAGATCATGATAACAAATTTATTAATAATAATAACAATAATAATAATAATAATAAATAATCACAAACAGGGCTCTAACAACTTGAAAAAGTCGGTCTAATAAAACTTGTTTGCGCATGTGTGAATACAGCATAACTTACGAGCTTTCAATCTCTGAATAATTGTTCTCCGTATTTTATGAAACCTTATTCCAACACACACCTTTTACCTAGTCAACTAAGCCATACTTTGCTCTCTGAGTAAGTCTATGGAAACAGAATTCAATCAGTGGATTAACTTTAATTCAGAGTTAGCACTAGCCGTTGTTTGAAGTGACAATAGTATATAATAATCTTTACTCTACTGTACTGTTCCATACCCAGTATGTTGTGTCATGCTTTGCTGTGCTGCGTTGTGTTGTGGTTTAGTGTACTGTACTATGTCAGTTTGCCGTACTGTACTGAACCGTGTTGAGCTGAGCTGTGCCGTGTTGTACTATACTCCGCCGTGCTGAACTGTGCTGTGCTGTGATGAATTGTTCCGCTGCGTTCATTGCATTGAGTTACCTAATGCTATGTGTTGTGCAAGTTTGTTTGCGTTTTTGTGCGTTATGTTGCGTTCCATTGTTGGACAACAACACGCAACATCGCTGGGCCCAACTTGTTGCATAAAGTTTGAAAGCGACCTAACTTTGGTATAGTTTGAAAGCGATCGGCGAAGAAAACATGCCCGTTTGCACAAAACCACAATAATGTTGGGCTCGCAAAAACGTCTGTGAACGCGTATTTAAGTATAGTAAGTGTATTTTTTCAGGATTACTGTGCCAGACTGCATCGCTTCTTTAGACTTCCGCAAACAAAGTGGACAATTTATGCGTTCGTTTGCACGCACCACGCAACAAGTGCCATCAAGTGCCAACAAATGCCAACAAATGCCGACAACTTCCAACATTGTTGGGTTAACAGTGTTGTGATTTGTTGCGTTCGTTTGCATGGACCTTTAGGCCCTTCTTTAACCTAACATAATTGTATTTTCACGGTCTGTTGTCGGGTGTCCAACCACTATTTTCTTTTCAAATTTGTAACACACAGCATTAATAGTGGAAATAAATTTTCGTTGCTGTTTTCTGAAACCACGTTAGCGGTCACCAGAAATTTGAGGTTTTGGGTTTTTTTGGCATTGCTGTTTTGCTGATACGATAAGTGCAGACCCGCCATAACCCACATTGTTTCTTTTTCAATAAAAAGCACGAAAACAGCTAAAATAGATAGGGAAGCTCTTTTGAAACCTAGTTGAAATATAGTTTTAAAATCTGTAAAAAGTTCTAAATGCTACAGTGTTTGTTGGTTCACATAACAAATACCTTCAGTATTGAAATAAGTCAGAAAATTTTCAAATTTGACTTTTTTTCACTAGGGGAATCTGATTTTCTCAGTTGAGACTGAATAAACACGTCGGTCTCTTAAGCTGAAAATACAACAAGCGTACTGTATTGTCTGATACCGATTTGCGTAATGCTTAGCACAATTTTGCTTTTTACTTTTAAAGACGGTTGTTGGTAAGTTCTAAGCTTTTTGCAAACAAATTGGAACGTTAGTCAATTCTTTTTATAGATTTAATGGTATGGCGTAAGTTAGCAATTGTACTTAAGGTTAAACAATAGTTTTAGCTTTTACTTCTAGGTTTCGTAGACATAACCTTTCTAATTCCCTAATTCCTACGATTTTAATCTTTTGCGATTACGTGTTGCATTAGTTTAAGGACATATATTTTTAAAAAATCTTAATTTAGTTTTTGTTTCCGCTTAAGGGCTCGTTTCTCGTCTATAAACGGTAACCTTTGAAGATAGCCATTGTTCGAGAAATTCTCGCCGGACCTTCTCTAGCTTGTAGTTATTCACTCGATGAACGATTGTTTCCGACTTCCGGCGTTGGGGCGACAAGTATTTCATCATAAGATGTTTTTTTAGACTTGAAAGGCGGTATTTTTAAGTAGGATTCCCACCAGTTTAGAAGGCTTCACTTTGGAGGATAATTTCCAATGCAAGACACAGTTTCCAACCCCACCAAAGACTGCATAAGCAAAGTCTGAAAGAAAACAAAGGCCCTTGGCCTATCATTGTTTTGCCTGTCGGTTTTTCGTTTTGTCACGTGACTCGCAGGTGGTATGTTAAAAAATATTAGAATTATACTAAGGTCTGGCGATGAAAGTCACACTTTTTTCTCTATTATTTGCCACAGAAAGGAGAGCAAAATTAAAATCCCTCTCTCAGATTATTCGGGGAGGTTTTAGCACCACTAAGTTGATAAAAACGAGGTTAGTTCTCCCACGATTTGAGCTGTTTCTTATCCACGTGTCGCGTTCATAATGTGCGATATTTATGCAGATTTGCATTTTAGTACCTTGCAAACTGCTATTAAAAAACTAATAAACTGGAATCAAGTGCGCTATCCTAGCTTATTACAGCAGGCGAAATTGTTCCTATTTTTGGTGTGTTTAACTTATCTTCCAGGTTTTCAGTTGGCGAAAACCAATCTGTTATTTTGCGCTTTTTTCGGTGAATCGTGCAGGCAAAATCCTAAATTAAAAACGAAAACAATCGGTATAGTACTCAATATTATTTTACGAGCAATTGTGTTCGTTTTCATATGTTTTAACAATCCTATTTTTGTTTTTCTTGCAGACTAATTTTTGAGAAGATTTAGATTTTAAAAAGACACGTTTCGTCGATGAGACACGAACCAAATTTCCACTATTTATCAAGTCCTACAACGCGGAAAGACACTGTTAGCTGGCTTACAATCAATTGGAGAACAGTCGATGAAGAGAATGGTAGATGCTTCGTTGAGCACCGTTATTTGAAGCTGTGTCCTGGGATAAATTTGGTATCATTCTTTGTACAAAGCGTCGAGTGTTTTGTAGAAAAATACTATTGTTCATGCAAGTCAAACTGTGTTTGTGGGTCGTCACAAAGAACTCTGAGCAGACAGTGATCTTGGGAAAACCTGTTGTTACAACCGCTGTAGGTGGTCTGTCGCCTTAACCGCGGTTTAGAGGTGACTTTAAATCCTGCAGGTTCATCTGTGCTTTTAGCCAGGAAATGGCAGATTTATACATCCATAAAAGCAACATTCAAACTGCGTTCATTCTGTCGATCGACTGTTTTCGGAAGAGCAAGCGCTGCGAAACGAATCGTCTGACAGCCACTGAATTTGGACTACCCCTTGGTACACAGCTTATCTGCTTTTCATAGCAACTTCTAAGACTTGACCACTCCTGAGAACTGGAAACGTAATGCAAGGAAAAGAAGCTGACATTAGTTCTAATTTAGATGGCTCCAATGCTATTGAACTGGGAAAGTTGGGATGTGCGTTACCGCCGACTATGGAAGAGGAAACTAGCGAACTTGACGACATTCTGGACGACTTTAATCCCGTGTCTTTCTTCTGCCTTCATCGAGACAAAAACCCGCGGTTATGGTTTATCAAGATTTGTTCATCTCCATATCCTTTTTCATGCCGTTTATTGTTGTGTTGTGAGTAACCATAGAAAGATCCTCGCTTATTAATGATCATAAAATGTAATTGCCAAGGGGGATCTCAAAAACTGAAAAGAGGTCGTGTCGTATTATTTCTCGAGAGTCGGACATTTCGGTGATGTTTTCTTCTTTCTGCTTCTAGCGATATTTTTAAACTCTGTTTTAGAAGCTGCTGAGCGAGAAGAGAGCTGACAAATACTTTCATAGTACTTGAAGCTATACTGAGAAAAGATGCTGTACAACATGCCTAATAATCAAGCACCATAGATAGGAATAGCATTTATATGTTATTTTGACTTCTTTTTTGAAGTTAAGGTGCCGAAAAGTCGAGCGAGAAACGTGTATGTCTCTTATAACTATTGGAACAATTGTCCGTCTTGCATTTTAATCAATTGCTTATAACTCAAGACTCTGCGTTTTTCAGAGAACTCGTTGATAAAAAAGAACAGCTACAAAGACAAATAACGGGTCTTTTTATTTATTCATTTATCTATTTTATTTGTTCTTGGAAACTTCATGCGCACCTAATGTTTTTAGGAAGCGAAGACACGAACTATAAGACCTGTATAAGGGAATGATAGTAAGGTCAAAAGTGCATAAAATGTAAAGTGCTTTCCTATTTTGCTACCGGTTACAAACTCGACCGAAACATTAACAACCAAGAGTGTCTGCTCATTTGAGATTTCAACCACAGACTTTCAATTCCGCTAATGCAACGCACTCAATCGCTGTAGATGAAAGAAAACTCCAGTCAATATTTTCCGACAAGCGTTAAAGAAATTTGAGAGGTTTAAAATCAAGATACACATGTATATATATGACGATTAATCGAAACGAGCCGGTGATAAATAACAATATAGCTTTATAAACAGATTGTCAGTTTTAAAAGCCAAATGATCTGCGAAGCCGTACATGGCACACAATAGCACAACAAAAAAATTTATTCATTTTTCCCACTCTCGCTATTCAACCGTTCAAGCTCTGGGAGAAAAAAAGAACTGCGAAAGTAGTCTGGTCGTGTTACTTATGAGTATATTACTTTTACAAGGTGTTTTAGTGTTCATATCAGAAATATTTCTTAATCTTTTAGTAAAAGAAGATAGCATATGTGTGGCGTCAAATCTGCAGCACCTGCGTCAACTATAGTAATTAGCATTTTGGATACGCTTACGCTAATATCCAGAGAGACCAGGTAGAATTCAAATGTAAACTTGCAGCCAAAAGCTGTTAGAACAGCCTCCTCATGTAGAAATTTTTTTTCTTCACAATGCTATTGCAGAGGGCCGCAAACTGAAAAAGAGTGAGATATTTGTTCATTTATTCAAGAATTCACGATGCTCTTTGATCCGCAACAAAGCCGTTTCAATTCGTTATGGCGACGAGTTGTGGTTTTTTCTTATTATCGATAACAAAACGTATTCGTTTTATCTTTAAAATTTAGCATCTAAACGTGTTTAATGAATAGAGACATAATGGCAGGGTTTTCTCACCGCAAAATTTAGTTAAATGTTTTGGCTGAAACCAAACCACTCATCGGTTAGTTATTCTTATACTGTATGGTTTGTCCACTTCTAGCAGTCTGCTTATCTTGCCCATTCGCACTACGTTCTTGAATTTTTTTAAATCCCTAAAAGTGTCATGATGAATGCAACAATCTTATTGCTTTCGTTATGTTTTGTTTATTTGAAAAGTTACTGAAAAACAAACGTGGGGTTTGTGGTGTTTCAGCGGGGGAACGAGTAGCTAAGAACTTTAAATGCGGAAAATTAATGGTCATGTTGCGACAAAGCAAAGATCAAAAACAACAGCTTAACCAGCACTAAAACTAAAACCATTACATTTCGAATCTATGTTCTAACCGACTATAAGCAAGACTGGTGGGATATCGGTTTTCGTTATTTTCCTCAGATAATAATTAACAATTATTTCTTAGAATAGAGGTGAGTAATACGAACATTCCCTGATCGAGCCGTTGAACGATTTGTCGCTAAGCACTGACAATTAGTGAATGAAATTGCAAAAATGTGTTTGTCAGAGTTAAACAAAAGAAAAAGCTTACGTCAATTTATTGGAACTCTCCCAAACTTAATGGATAAAACACAATGAAAATAAACCTTATCATTCGTAGACCGGCAAAACCACAACAGCGTATTGCTTCCATTTTCCAAAATCAATGATCAAAGACACGCTTTAATCAAAGAACAACCTTTGTAAAAACACTGCAAGTTAAATTTGCCCAAATTTTAGGTTCGAAATCAAGCTTTTTTACAGGTCTTAGGCCTAGTTCAAACGTCGAACTTTACATGTGCCGAATCTAATAGCTATTTGGGTCGACCTAAATAGTTAAGTT
>JAOBRG010155990.1:0-18475 GCA_027574985.1 Umimayanthus nakama | reverse complement strand
CCCCCCCCCCCCCCCCCCCCACCGCAACTATTGTTTCTGTTATCAGCTTGAAGCTTGAAATGTGTGTTATTTGCGACTAGCCTCGTCCCCAGTCAACTGTTTGGTTGGTTACGTACGGCGTGGTCACCTATCTTTTTGTTGGACACGGAGCGGTTCGTCGTCCGCCATTTCGAAAAAAGACGCTAAGCAAACCTGCAGAGGGAGTGAACCGAAAGGGAATGACTGGTGGCGACCAGTTTTGGTTTCAACTCCTTTTTCAAGACTGTGCCTAAGCTTTTAAATACAAATCTTTCTAAGCCATACAGTACTCAGAAGTTTCAGCACATTTTTAAATTTCTAGAATGAATAGCTTTAGAAATTCATATAGGAGGAACAAACAGACAGGAAGGAACAACATTCTAGCATGTTTCTCGTAGAGTTAAGCCCATTCGAAAAAGATTAGTTAAGGAAACTTGAGTAAACTTCCAAAATAAGGATTCGAATTGACCGCTGCAGAAACGTTTCCTTGCTATTCCATATTTGTGGGATGAATCAAAACAATATTTTTTCATGTTTTTCCTTTCATCGTAGAGTGTGTAATTACAGTACAAGAGAAATACTATATCTAGACGCAAGGTGAGGTGAAGGAAAAGGAATTGTACTACTAATTATAGCTAGCGCCACATTTTGGAAATGCCTTGTATCTAGACTTGTTTTGTCACAGCAATTTGTAGACGCCAAAATAATCTTACTGATACTTTCGGAGGAATCCAAAGGGCATAGTGTAGCGTATGAAACAGTTTTGTCACTAAGTACCGTTGAATTTTCTTACAGAAGTTACAGTTGCTGACACGTTTCCATTAATTTGACATCAGGCAAAGAGAGAAAAACATTGAAAATAGATTTTTAAAGTTTAAACTAGTTTCCAAGTTTTTGTTTACGAACAAGTAACACATGCAGACCAAGTAAACGTTTTGTGCAGTTTCCAGTTTCGAGAAAAATAGTGTTACCAACATCCACATACTAAAACGTTGGTCTAAGACTAAAACAAGAACAGTTTAGCAGGCTAAGACAGATTTGATACTTTGGGTTCGACTATTTTAAACAGCTAGTCGAATAAAATGAAAGAAGCACTATCTATAAAACTACTATCTGGTTCTTGCAACACATCTTAACGCGTGGTTCCTAACAATTATACAAAGTTCAATTTGTAGACTTTTTAAAGACGCATGGCGGGTCTAGTTTTGACAAAACCCTAGTTTTTTTATGCATTACCGACTCGGAGTAAGCTGTAAATAGATTTTGATCATCAAAATTTAAAGTTTATTGCCCGAAAGGTTTTGTTTATAGCTGATGTTTTGAGAGTTAGCCTTCGTCCGCTCTAAACACACCACATCGACCTTTGTTGATTCAAACCCATTTATTTGGTGAATGTCGTTGATAGAGAATACGCAGGCTTCCTAATTTCAATCTCAACTTTCTTATCAACTAATTGTCGTGCTGAGAAGTTCTCGCTAAAGGACTATTATAAGTTTTAAATTAAAACTGAAACGACTTTCGAACAAAACAGGGTGTTAAAGCCGCCATAAGTGTGCTTTCACAAAACATCAACCTTCAAATCATCCAAGGATTAAAAATTGAAGAGCTTCAAAAACAAAGTATTATTTTATCTTACTTCAATTTCGGTAGTATTGTTGTATGTCTGTAGCAGTGTCATAGGCAGATTGCGGTAAAACCTTTGCAAAGTGGGAGTAGGTCATCAAGATAGCCACCGGCGGAAAATAACCGTGACTATAAGGTTCCTGCAGTTTACTTCAAGGAAGGAATTAAAAGACGGGAAAGTTTTTTTATAAATCGTCTTAATCTCTTCCGCCGTGACCTTGGCAGTTGATTATTTAGAATAACTTCCACGTCTGCCACATGAAGAACTTAGAAGTCATAATATGTTGACGAGGTAGAAGCTTTATCCGGAAGCTAGTGGTTGACTTTTTTTCGTCTTAATTCCTTTTTTATCCTTCTCTAATCTAGAATATTCCTTGATGCAAATAGATTCATGAGTGATTTATTCATGGCTTCTTCTACTTTGATAATAGTTAGGAACAAAACAGAAAACAAACTAGCATTTGTTGTCAAGTAACACGAGTTGAGATAACACAATTACGTTTGGGAATGCAAAACATTGACAGATTGTTTGAATAGTTAGAGGGCTTTGGAAGTCCGTTGCAAAGTCGGTGGCGTTTAGCGGAAACAAACGGCATTTGGTTTCTATTAAAAATATAGTTCCTTAACTTAATGAAATCAAACTATTTCTAGCATTTTACTACTTTTTAAAAAGATTTGTGAGGGGAACACTTTCAACTGCCGGAACAAGGTATAAACTCGTTCAGTTTGTGTTGACCAAAATTGTACTCTACTTTTGTAATTTCCTTGCTTCGTTTCCTTCTAGTGAGGTTTCAAGAACGAAATCACAGACATTGAGTAGATTATCCTTGGATCTTTTGATGGGGATTTGCTTTTTAAAGGCCTGATAAAATGCGGTTTAGTGTCATACGCAATATTTCGCATTGTCATCGTGAAGTTGGAGACAGATCAAAAGGCGACTTGTCGGCGGGAAAATGGACACCGTGGGTTGGAGAACCGTCAAAGCACGACGGGAACGCTTGTGACTCGTGAGCTCTGATCCGGTTACGTCATAAAATACTCCTGAAATTCCCTATATATAAGAAGTTATTCGAAGTCAGGAGCAGTAGAGGCAGTAGAACTAAAAGAAGGGTTGCAAGCGGACTGTATCCAAGTTAAGGTAAGCTAGCATTTGAATCCTGAAATATTTCCTCGTAAAGATCATGCAAGCACTGACATCACATGTTAAAGTTTTTCCTAAGTTCTACTATATTCTATGTGTAGGGCGTTTTTACAATTTCTATACTGTTTATTACCAAGGGCCATGTTTTAATAGTCTAAAGTTCGTTGTTGCGAAACTTTGAAACGCCTTTTTCTCAAACCCTGTTGTTAAAAAGTTGGATAGCGGTAAACTCTAAACAAATGTTGAGTTCCATTTCATAAATTTACAGAACTGAAGCAACTCTTTAAAGAAACACCCGGTTAAACCTTAGTTAAGGACCAATATGCCAATTGCTGAAGGTCGACAACAGTTTTTCACGACTCCCTGTTTTTCATCACTGTGCAAAGGTGTTGAAATAGTGAATTACGTAAAGGCAAATATAATCAGTTCTGATTGAATAGGTTCCTTTCTTCAAAAAAAAGAAAGGCTTCTAATCATAGTCATTTTGATGTTCTGTTTCAAAAATTCATTTAGCTTGATTGACTAGTTTCTGACGAAGAGTTTTGAAATTCGTTTTTCGTTTTCACTTTCAATGTACATGCATGAGATATACATTAACACGGACGTCAACAAGATATGTTTTGTTCCAGTCAGTCAGTCAGTCAGTCAGTTTATTTGCGTGACTTGAAACTTTGAACGTAGTTGAGAAAGTTTCAAGTGTCTTGGCGAAGCTCACGATCGATCGACGTATTTAACAATCTTGTATGCTGTTTGTAAGCCTGTAACTTACTTATCAGTAACAACATGATTTACATATGTATATTAAACACTGCCAGTTCTCAAAAGCATACTAACCAAAGATTCATGTTTAATATAAATAAATTATTAAGTGAAACTGCAACAGTGCCATCGATCGTAGCATACTTTCGTTAGGGGGTGTCGTAAAATATATTTTGTACCGACTTACATCAATTGGACATTCAGGGCTTACATGTACCTCTAACCATTCCGAAAACGTCCGCGATGTTTTTGTGTTTTATAACTTGCCGATTACAGTGGGGGATCCGATGCATTTCTTGGTACTTGCTCTTCAGCCTTCTGGACGATCTAGTTGTCACACAAAAACGAACAGCGGCGAATGTCATTGCTGTAATTACAGAACACTGTCTTTCAAATAACTCTGCGAGGTTTATTACAAATCACTGAGTGTTAACGATGAACCACCAAATGTTTTATGGAAACAATGTTGTATTTGTTACTGAGTTCAATGTATTTTTTCAAGTGTTAATTTACTTTATTAGCCTGTACTTGTGTTGTAAATTTTTGGGTGGAATAGCGCAGTATGGTTCTAATGTTCCTTTCCAATTTCTTTCCCCACTCCGTTTTTTTCCTTTTCTCCTATATATTTTTGCAGCCAGATATGGTGTTAAAGACAGTGAAAAAGGATTAAACATAAAAATGGAAGTAAATAATATCATGTACTGGTATCCGGCAACTTCTCGATTAAGGATTTACCTCTGTGTAAAACCTCTTTTTTGTGAGTTTTTCCCGAACGTTCAATGGCAACTCCATGGATCCCCTATCCACTCTTAACGTTCAATGGATGTTTTAAAGCGATGATCGTTTCGATTTTATTGCGCCTTCTTAAAGAAAAACACTGACACTTTCCAAACCAAGCTAAAATAGAATCCACCAGCGTTGAGCAACTGTCGTCGACTACTGAATGTTTTTGAAAGCTGTTGCTATAATCAATTTCCTGTACAAACGTCTTGAAAATTCGGATTGAAACCAATACACCTAAGATGTAGGTCAGCATACAATGAAACTATTATTAACTTGATTTCAAGTCCATTTTCTCAATACCTTTTCAGCTGAAAAGACTTTCTTCTATTTTTTAATGGAAAAGAAGCGTTTTGTTCACCCTAGTTTGTAAGTTGGTCAGGCAGTTACACATTAGACTGTTTCTCTACTTTCAGTTTTTCTTACTTTGGGATTATTTTGTTGTTATATTTGCATTTTTATCATGTCACATTAGTATCATCTACTAGTTTTTCTTGTTTCAGATTTATCAATATCATATTCAAATATTTTGTTACGTCAGATTTAGAAAAAACACTAAGTGCTTATAGCTCGCAGTTTAGGACTTTACTGTATATGGCATTATTATGATTGTGTGAACAAAAGGTTAAAAGTTTTGCAAGTCGAAAACGTTTGGATTTTAACAAATTTCAGAACAAAACTCCCTGAATCTAAGTCCTGTAGTCCCTTAAAAAACTTTTAACAGACACCATTCTTGACAGCTTTATATTATAACTAATCTGCACGGCATTGGCTCCTTGTAATGTTTTTTTCCTCTTCTTCGAAAGCTTTCCTTTTAGTTCTACTTTTGTTTTTGTTAAGTCATGCTTCACAGTTTTATTCCTTTTTTGTTTAGCTGTTTGCTAGTATTATTTGTGTATTATTGTTGATGTTTCTCCTACAACAACCATTTCTCACAAGACGAAAGTCACTTGACGCGATTAATTTGCTACTATTTTAAAGTGGCTGGTGCTGCTTCCAACTTATAAACGTTGCTGTATTCTTTGATAGTGTCACAAGAGCGCAATAAATTACTATTGTCGTTGTTGTTGTTTATGTTCAATTTTGCTTTTGTTTTAACACGTTTTATTAATGTTAGCGATTTTAATAACATAATTGTAATTGATTTTTATTTTCTCCAACAGGCCAATTAAAACTACTTAATTTAAAGATGAACGTGTTAAGAGTTTTCCTATTTTGTACGGTCTTGCTGGCAGAACTACTAACACATGTATCGGCTACCAGTCTCAAGTCATTTGGCGACTTTGACGTCGACGATATGAAATTTAAAGAAAAGTCGAGTACAGTTCTTTCTACAAGCAGCCAAGTAAAGAGAACTGAACTGGCTTCAGAATTAATACAACTGGGAAAGCTACTTCTTAAGAAAAGTCGAGAAGAAAGTTTAGCTATGAGAAGTAGTCAAGTTCCAAATCGAAGAGAAAAAGTAGAAAGCCTTCTTGAGAAACTTGTTCTCAATCAACGTCACATCGATCGACGAACAAATAAAGACGAAGATGCAGTGCTGCGAAACTGGGAAAGCAGCATATCTCAGAATGACGATACGTTCAATAAACGAGCTGCAGATCGCTGTAGATGCAGGCCTTTTATGCAGTGTGATAAAGATAATTGCCCTAACAATTAGGGATAACAAAGAGGTCTTTAGAAGCAAGGTAAGCTCAATTTGTGCCGCTGTATGTATTAATCAATGCAAAGTTATACACCACTGATTGAAGTTTAATTTTTAACTCATACTAGCTTATACTATCACTGTTTTGAAACTATTTTTCTATTAATTTGGTTTTGTTAAGCTGTTAAAGTTATATCACTAAACGCTTTTTGTTTCAGATAGATTTTTGTAGTTTCAAACGTGATCTAAAACTTAAATTTTGCCTTAGAGGTTCGGTAATGGTATTGATCATCAAATATGGGACATTTGATACAACCCCTTTTCATTGGCGTAGGGGTTGGATATTTCAACAATCCAAGTTAAAAATTACTGGCGCCTGTTACGTGATTACCATTAAAGTTATTTAAACAAGATTTGGGATTTCAGAACATTAGATCATTGTATGCTAAATGCAATGGTTGGTAATTAGATATGGCAATTAAAAAGCAGTTATGGCAGCGTCGCACACCTCCAACGTATAACGGCTATCTCAGACTTCCACAGGACGTAAGAAAACTGTCTGAAGTAACTGTAAAGTAATTAGGATGCGTGAAATAGCTTGAGGGGAGCCAATTTTTGCCATGAAACAAAGAAAACCGAAAACAATAACTTTTAGTTGTGGAACGTACTTAATTAACACTTGCAGTCGTATAACAGCAATAACAATTCACCTTTCTTCTAGTTCCTTGTAAAAATATTTGCATCAAAAGAAACCTTCACCATTTGTAAAACAGTTTTGTTATTCTTTTCATAGTTTGCTTTTGTCAAAAGTACTGAACGAACTTTTTATCGCTGGCTCAAGTGAGCGTTGTTGCTTTGTGTTGCACGAGTTTCTAATCGATAATTGTAGGGCATCTTGATTCTCTTCCCCTTGTCCTTATTACTTGGTTTTTCTCATAAACTATTTGTGTTTTTTAATTGAAGGATATATTAAAAGTGCAAGTTGACAGCAATAGAAACCTGCATCACCACGCGCTTTCGGATGAACTCACCTCCTTGAAAGGCTTTCAAATGACGGACATTGGAATTTGGAACTTCTTGCCATGTCACATTTAACACATGGATAACATTATTATTTTATTTATTTATGATAACTTTCGAATATATTATGTTTGAAATGAATCAATAAAAAGCAAACATTTTACATGTTGATTTCTCTTATGTAAGGTTTAATTGCTCTTTATTGTTGACTTTATCAACATTTGTACTCTTTTCGCAATTTTGTTGCCATGGCAACTTGAAAGTGCTTCAAACACATTAAAATGTATTTTAATGAAACCGTAAAAATAAGAATAAGAATAAGAATAAAAACAATCTTTAAAAGGGAGTATATATCACTGAGATGCTTTTCACAAAGGCTCTACAAATTAAGACTTATGCACTTTCAACAATAATAAGAAATGAACATAAAAGAATTGCTAAGAATTGGAGACTAGGCTAAATGTAGGTGTTTAATTGTAAGAGTAAATAGAAGAGAGTCAAAGGCTGTCTCATGAAAAGACAACTCCGTTACATATAACTACTTTCCTATAGTAATTGTTTTAAACCGATGAAGGCGAACCCCATCTCCTTCTCCCCACCATTTTTTGCCTTAAGTTATTACTTTTTGATCAACAGCAGAATTCTTTTGCGCTACAGTTCTCCGATGACGAACACATCGTTTGACACTAATTAAATAACGTCAGCACTGGTGACGTCGTCATAAAAGAAATAGGAAAATAGTTTTATCATATCAAAAACATTTTCTAGCTATTTTCAACAAAACATCTCAATATTAAGCAAAAACTCAAGAATCGAAAAGCCAAGATGGTGGTTAACGACGGCTGATGACTTTTAATATGCAAACTACTTACTGGGTAACGCTCTAATTGCATACCCAAAAACTTATGTTAATTCTTAGCTGTTTCAAAAATCCTTTGAGGGGTCAATGAACTCTTATCCCCTTCCCCTTCAGCTATATTTAATTGGCCAAAAGGCTTGACTGTTTAAGGATTAATAAAACCAGATTTATTTCTGAATCGATTGGTTCCAAACATATAACCGTAAAATGAAAACTCCCAATTCCACCTTGTTGAGCTATAAACATCTAGTCAAGCTTAAGCCTGCTAGGAAATTAAAATCTTGAGCATGCTACTTTCAACAATAACAAAATGGACAAAAACTGAAGATTTATGGGAAAACATAGAGTAGTGATCATTGTGTTAGGTTGCCTTCCTATTTTACTAAATGTATAGGTCACAATTTTAATGCAGCTACCAAGCCTTCATAGTACCTTTAATATCAATCAATACCTGCAAATGTAAAAAATTATAAGTATAACACCGGTAATCCTGCAAACTCTGTAAATAATGGGACGAACCATTACTAAGTGATGCGGAGGGGGAGTGGGCCAAAAGCTAAAAATAATCCTACAAGCAAAAATCAAGAGGAAAAAAATTGGGCAGCTTCTTGAGACATAAAAAAACAGGTTGATGAACCGCAGGGAACTGTTTTCATGCAAATCTGGAAAGTCCGATCCCCCAGTCCCGAAAAGGAAGTATAGTTTTTGTTAAAAAATAATAAGAAGTAGAAAAATAACATTTGGGGATCTCCATTTCAGTGAGTACTGGATGAGGAACAGCACAACTGTGCAGGGCACAAACAGTCTATCTGGAGTGGGCGTGGCAGGGTCATGACCTCACTACGGCCATACGGTATAACTCTCAGCTCCTTTAGGTTTGAAATAGGGTATAAATCTTGCTTGATTAGTCTGCAAAAGAGTCAATTTTACGCGGAGATTCTTTGAAACACTAAGTTATTTTTTGTATATTTCGGGGTTTTCTCCCGTAGACAATTACACCACAGATATCATGCTTTATGATATAAGCAACTCTAAAGATGATTTCCTCGAAGGTTGTGAAGATTTCAGTCAAAACCAATAACAGTTCTCCACAGGGCTACACCAAACCGGGCAATTAAACAACGTTTATCACCGAGCGATATGCAAAAGTTTGCTTTTAGGTGTTTTTGTTTTAAGCACGGACAGGGTAATGCAAGCTAATGCACGCGTAACTAGTATCTAGTTCGACCCTTATAGTTTGAACTCTGATAACTTGAAGTCCCCGCTTATTTGAAGCAATATTTATTAGCCTTGACGTGCTTTACTACTATTTTTACCTCGTTAATTCGAACTCCCGTCAATTCGAACCGTTTTCCTTTCCCTTTGGGACTTTGAATTAAAGCCAAAAAGGCTCCAAGTAGAAAAATGTTTATTCGGATCTGAAATGGAGTCAAAATTTTAAGGCCAGGATAGAGAGCCCTAACCAAATTATTGGCGAGTTTCAGGCTTTTCCTCGGATTTCTGAGCTCGTTGAAGCTTGCTTAAGGTGTGTGTTACTCCAATAAATTGTCTAAACAGGTGTGTGCCGCTGGAATAAGGACTGGTAATCATAAAAAAAGTTGGTCTTGCTTGAATGGGGCTGCGTTTAACGCGTTAACGGGAATTCTAAACAGACAGAAAGTGTAATAACAAAAGATTGAAACCAAGAACAATTGAGTACGTTCTACTCTGGTATTGGGTGACAAAAATTGCAAAACTTGCTACAGTAAAAGGTATGACCTTAGCGAACACAGCGGCACGCCCCACCTAAACTCTATGAGTGTACTACACCCCCTCACCCCTTTCCTCCAACCCCCGGGGTTTGACAGGCCTTAGGGCAAAATAGCATTTCAGGGCAATGGCCTATTCGAGATCAATAATTAGAGTTCGAACGAGTTTCTCTGCCGTCTGTGTGCTAAATCAACATTAACATCAGACGACACTTGTTTTATGTCTGAATTCACTCTTAAACACAAAATCGTGTAGACTACTTTAATACATGCTCAAAACAACCGTCACGCTAAAACTTAGAAAGGAACTTCCATTTCAATAAATATATCTCATTCGCATATTCCATGCAACCCTCAGCGAAACCAAGTAAGGCAAAATTTTATGGACTTCCTCTGTTCCTTTTAAAAAATTAAGCAAGCAACACATTATGACTCTGATTTCGAAAGACGACACAATCCAACTAACAGTTAGGTGCTCTAGTCTCCGTCAAGCAGTTTCAAGTAATTAAATCGCTTTAAGTTTACTAAACTTTGGAGTAGTTTATTAAAGAATAAAATTAAGATTTCGTGAAAATGGTTAGCTTGTTTTTCGAACTAGTATCAAAATGCTCTCAAGATATCTGTCTGCCAACAAAAAAAGCGTTTGTTTTCTCAACCAAAAAGAATCTTTAAGAATGAATCAAAGTAGTGCAATAAATTTTAACTCTCTCGTTGTCTTAATTATTTGGCTTTGGAAGACAAAAACTTAGATAAACCCTAAAACCCTGTGGTTCTGGAAATTTCAAAATTATTGCTTGGCTATTTTCAAAGTTTATTAACACTGCTTTGACATCAAAATATTTTTGGAAACCTTGCTTTAAGATTCTAGCGACAACAAAGATTGTCAAACAGCTTCGACTCGGCTTTGGAGTAAAGTTCAAAACTTGCAGGACGTCAAAAATACAATAAATTGTAAAACTCTCGAAGAAGAATCACTATCTCTCCTGCAGAAAGCGCTCATATGCTCTCCCGGTTGAGACAAAAATTTTTGAATTGCTTTACGTCATCCGTTGGAACGTTCTATAATATTTCCAACAGGTTTGCTTTAATTGAATCTTTGATAATAGCGTTATCTAAGAGAAAAAACACCCCTCAAGATGTAGGCGTGCTTTTTGTGTGGTAAATCACCTTTATTCCAGTTGAAATTGCATCAATAAAAATAGATTTGAACGGTGAAAGACACAAATTTCTGGGCTTCATTCATGTAAGAAACATCTACTTTCTTTCTGTTCTTTTTAAGTATAAAAACGGTTAATTAGTGATTGCTATGTGGCAAGGTTTTTTTTAATATTGTTGTTCAACTGCGAAAAAATACCAAAAATATTAGAGCGACCGAAAGTAAATGTTACGTAAAGAAACCTTAAATTAACCGACTTGTTAGAGGAGGGAAGTTTCGAATTTTTAATTTCCTCTTCACCAAATCCTGCTGAGAAATTCTCATTAAAAGATTAAAGATAACCGAATATTCTGTTATGACCCTATGCTTGGTTGTTATTGTACCTTGTATGCTTTTCGTATCAAATGAGTTTTATGGTCTCTTTAAGCGTCTTTTTGTTTACGAGTTGTCCCTTTACGAAGACCCTATATTTAACCATAAAATCGTTCAGACTCTAAAACAGTTTTAAGTGCCCATTGACAAACATTTTTTATTGTAAGTGCTTCATAAATAAACTATAAAAACACGCGTTTTATTGAGGACGAGCGCAATGAGCAATGGAATCCCGCCGAGATCACGACTTCCTTGATGACTGGAAACTTCAACCTGCTACGTTCTTTAAGAATACATACGCGCAAAGTTTAAAAGAGATGTTAATTGATTTAATTTAGTATGTATGTTCACAGTGACCTATCATAAACATTTTCGTGTTTTTCCTTTGAAAAATGTTGGCTTAGTAAGGAAGTTATTGATAGAAGTTATTTCAACATCTTAAGTATTTTATCTCGGAGTAACAACCAAGCCATATGCAAATCATGCAATCTTCTAAAAAGAAAAAAACCCCAGAAAACTAGTGCTATCATAATACTTGCCCAAAGTACCATAATACTATGCGGATCATTTAAACAAAATCCTTAAACTACTTTTAATAGTTTCCTAAATGCTAAAAAAGTGTTAAAGACTTTGATATAAACTATAATACTTTGAAAAATGAGCAGCTGCTTGCGACAGATAAATGGTTAGCCAATGGACGGGCTGGAGCTAAGCGCGGAATATCCATAAACGGCACTGATTTACTAATTTTTTTAATAACTAAAGTAGACAGTGCTATTTATGTTTGTTCTTAGTACAAAAAAGTTCAAAACAATTAAAAAGGTAAACAAAACCCAAGTTACAGAACAGTTCTTCCGATGCCAGAAAAATTTCACCTATCGTTTTTGTCTCTTTGCAATTTGGACTACAGCTGTATGTGTTTCCATTGTGTTTCTTTTGGAACAGCAGAAATACACAATCTGCATGAACCTAATGAATCATCATTACGTTTTGCTATGGTGAGCGGCGTTATCAAAGGCTGCCAGATATTCAGTTAAGAGCTGTGTATACTTTATAATATCAACACGAGGTGGGAGACGGAACAACTTACATAGTGGGAAAAACAATCTCCTATGCGCATGCAAGGTCACGACAGAATGCCAAAACTTTTGATTTGTAGTTGGGTGACGTCATTAAAGTTTCCCGTTTCCCTATAAATAGCAAGCTATCTGAGGCTGGCACAATCCAGTAGCCGGGCAAACCACAAGATACAGAGAAATAGCTTTGAAACGGAATTATCGAAATCTACATTTTTTGCACAGCGAAGTCTCGCTGAAGGTACGTTTGCTCTATGATACTGAGCAACTTACTTGTTCATAACAAATTTGTTTAGTGTTTGTATTGGTTGTGTTCTCTTTGTTTCCGTGTACATTGACAACCGTCTTCAAATTGGCTTAAAGTTAAATAAGGATTAATGACTTGAAAACAGCCACACGAAAAACACTACACTTAAATCAGTATCGATCCGTTGATACCATTGCATTCCGTCGACATTTGTTCATCTACTGTCGTACAGTGCCAAGTTGTTCTGTTCTTGGATTTTAAATAGTAAACAACTACTCGAGAAACTAACATTGAACTAAAACGTGCAAAGTATTTTATTTTGAGTTAAAAGTTGACCCACAACTTAACAGGAAAAATGTGTTGACATACTGCGAGGCTAAATGAAAACAACTAACTTTGCAAAAAAGTAGAATTACCCCTTTTTTGCATGAACTGAAAGATTGTGTTATGTATCGTAACATTTCTAGTTTCGTTGAGTATGATGAGTTGCTTTTCGTATTACTGAAATTTATGGTTTGAGAAACTTTGAAATGCTTGAAATTTCTGTTGAGTCTGGTGACAATACTTGACAGATTGCTAATTATGGACGCAGGCCCTTCGTGCCCTCGGGTTAGGGACACGTTCCATGTCTTCGTGCTGTTGCTCAATGCAAGATATTGATTATTGGATCTCTAACATGTTTTAGTTTCTAACTTTAGAGTGAACCATTTCAGTTATTCAGTCTACACGTACACGACACAAACGTCCTACTCCGTTAAAGAATAGTGTTTATGGTGAACCAAAACCTTGTTACGTTATCAATTCCTTCAAATGAAACGCTACTTTAGTTTTTCTTTTAGTTTTCTAAGCTTTTTGTGCCTTTATTATTCCTGGAAACTCCGTTTTTGCTCATCTAAAAAGCCATTCTCTATTTTGTTTGCAGTCTATGAAAAAGATCTAGAAGTTCTACAATTGTTTTCATGTGTTCTTTTAAGAAAAAAAACATATGTTGCATACACCTACCTGATACACTTAGTCTAAGGTTATCTGTAAAACATGCACAAAAATGTTTCACGTAAGAACTCGAACTATCCGTGTTTCAGTGACTTATGAACCAAACAGATTTATACTTTCAAACCCACATTTTTCTTACTCAAGAGTCTACTTGATGAAAGGTAGAAAATATTTAATTAAAGACAAACTTCTTGGCGTTTAAATTATGGAGCCTCCTTAATTTGTGATGGAATTGCTTACATGAACAACAGCACTGGTTTTTAAATGTTGAGAATATTTTGGGGGGTTTTCAAATATTAAAGAAAGTCTAGTACATAACTATTCATCATCACAATATAAAACTATATCAAAACAGAAAGGAAGCAAAAACTAATGAATAACCTTGCCATGTGAAAAAAGAACATCCTTTTTAATTTACGGGATTATCGGTGGGTCTAATGAGTTAATAAGGGTATTTTTTCTTGCTTAAATTTCGTGGGTGAATTATTTTAAATAATTTGCTTTTTGCTTTCTGCCAAGACCGAATTGTCGGCGCTCACGGATTGCAAAGCATCTCGAAACAATGCTTTCTGCAACGCCCACTTTATATCACAACAGCACACCTATCCACAAACACCTATTAGTTTTACTTTTTACATCTATGATTACCTTGACAGTGTCGTCCTAAGTAGTGTTGTTAAATGTTTGGTTTCACACTAGTTATGATTGTTACCTCACCTCATCGCACACATTCTTATCAACTGACTCATTACCCTATCGTACTGATAAAGTCTCTCTTTTAAACACCAGCACGTATTCACCACAAAACGTGTATTAGAAAGCCCAAACACATGACGTTTTTTTTTTCTTTTTGCACTAATCACTTCAAAGGATTAACTTTACATTACAAAAACGTTTTGCCTTTCTTCCGGATAAACGGCATTTTCTAAATTGTATAACGGTATGGTTGAAGGGTGAGCAAAGTTTAATTAAAATGTTTGTGGAAAATCTAAATGAAACTAATATCTATCTTGGACCGGTGTTAATGTTGAGGAGCATAATATTATCAGCCATCTGACTTTGATTGCTGAGCAATCTGTATCAGTGTCATTATGATGGTTTAAATGTAGTAACATGAAGTGCCAAGTGAGCCCTTCTCATCGACAGCCCTGTAAGGAAAGACTTCCCTTTCTGTGAAAGAGAAAAAAAAATAATCTGTGACTCCGTTGGGATTCTAACATCTTTCCAACTGAGCTGCAACACTTAATGTGAGATAATCGGGGATATAGTTAAATGTCTAGTATCAGTTATCAGTGTGTTTTACAAGAAACAGGCAGATAAAACAGTTTCGACATATGTTTGACTTGAGTAACGTACTCTTGCAGCAAAGACCAAAATTGAAGGGAGGTTAGATATGTAAACAGTGAAGGGAGTGCATTCACAATTTATCAAATCAACGCTTTTTAGCGAAATAGTTTTTGACAAAATTTTGTAATCAAAACGTTAGTTTTTTTGACTCTTTGTGTTTTCTTTTCTTATATGTTTTGTATTGATGGATGTGTGCGTGTGTTTGTAAGAGGTTCATGTATATTATCGATAAAGTATACGAGGAATTTTTAGGTGCACCATCAGATCATTTTCTTCAGAATACCCATGTGTGCATTGATAGTTGGTCAATTGCCCGAGGGCATAGACTTAATAGTAGTAATACTCTCCACACACGCACATAATGCTTATCTTCAAAGCTTAATCTGTCATAGAGTCCAAATAAGAACAATTATCTTAACTTTGTTGACAATAGCCCTATATGGATAAAAGGCGACTAGTTGTAGTATAGATTGCTTGTCGACAAGTGCAATTCTTGCCATTCTTTGGACATTGCGATCTACTAATATCTCAATAGAATCTACATTTTAACTCTTTTAAGTCGCTTAATAATTAAAACAATAAAAAGTATTCTAATTAACAATTTTTCTCTGAAATCGAGGAGAATAGTAGTAAAACATTCACCGACACGCGCAGCGTAGAGGTGAAAATTCTAAAAGCCACTATTCACCGAGATTGAAGAGAAAAATTGTTTTAGCATAAACAAACTCGGTGACAACACAACACATTCGAGAAAAAAAGCAAAAACTTTCAGTTTGAACTCCTTTAATTTCTCCTAACGTATCAATAGTTATGGGCACGCGCTCACAGTTGGCTACCTCATTTCCATGCTCAGTTTTTGCATGAAACTTACAGTTAACAAAAAGATGGCTGCTCTGCAAACGAGCTTTAAATATTTCATAAGAAATTGCAGTCCTCAACAATGTCTGCTAAATTTTACCGGACAAAATTATTGTCAAAGTTATTAACATCTTGAAGTAGTTCTGTGAGGGCAGGTGAAGTTTACTTGAAACAGAAATTGAAAGAACAGTTTGTGAAGTTTCCTCCGGAGATAATGCCATGTGCTTGCTTGCTATTGGGCTGTTGGAAATCGCAACCATTTTTAAGTAACTGAGAAAGCGACCATAAAATGTTTTCTTAATAGAGACGTTTTGCTCAATGATAGATGAGTTCACTTGGATGAGACTTTGGAGAAAAATTGTTGTTCAGGGAGAGGGCATCAGCGGAGGTTGGCAGTCAGGACAGAAGACAATCGACATGTGAGAAAATTGTTTGTAAAAACATTGTTTATCTCAGAAAACTTTTAAGCCGAATTTCGTAGCTTTCTTTGTATTGTTATGAACTTTGATATCTTGCTTTCGCAGGATGTCATTCTCGGTCACTTCGGCAAAACGGAAATTTACGCCAGCCATTGTTTCAGGAGGTGGACAATGTCCAATAGTTAGAGATAGCGAACCAATCGGATTGCTTGAAAAGCCAACGTCACCGAGTTTTTATATGCTAACTTACTATGTTCCCATTGTGGATTTCTTTTCAGTTCCATTGAAACTCATAAGATTTTGCACAAAAAGGGAGTGAGTTCGTGAACTAGAAAGAAATAACTGTGTCAGCCGATTATGGTAGATTTTCATGTCTTGGTCAATGGGTTAGAAACAACATCACAATTAGCACTTATCTGCATTCCATGTTATTTTGTCTGCCCACCTTATACTTGGGTCACTACTTAACTTATAAACCATAGCGGATAAAGATGAAGGAAGGAGTGACAAATTGGTTAACACTCGCACCGGTAAAGTGCTCCAAACTGCTGATTCTAAAATCAAGGGAAGGAAATGGAAAGAAAAACAACTAAAGATACATACCACAAAAAGATAACTGCATATAAGAATTGTATACATGTAAAGATGGAATTTAACCCTCTACTATTCCATACAGTTTGATTGCAAATCTGTCATATCTAAGAACGTTATTTTCTAAACGGCGGAAGTACAGCACAGTCTCAAACTAACAAGCAAGGTAACTATGTCTACAGAATGACAAACGCGTCCTCCATCTTTAATCCGGTGACATCATTAAAATTCCTTTTTTCCTCTATAAAAGGAAAAATAGTGGAAACCAGAGTTGAGGAAAGCAAATCGCTGCGGAAACAGCTTTGGTAGATGACCAAGGATTACTATTTGGCAGAAAGACGCGACATAGTAGTTAAGTTCCCTATATAACAGCATTCGTTTGTGTCCTACTGACCACACGATTTTTATATTGCTGAATGTACCCAGGTTTTGTTATCATGTCAGTTTTTCGCGAGGTTTAGCAGCTAATTTTCAAAACATATGATTGGTTTCTTGAACAAAGTATTGGCTATTTTATGAAGAGGATTACTTTGGTCTTTCATTCATTCATTCATGCTTCTGGTAATCGTGGTGAAGCCGACTGCACGCGGCGCAATTTAAGCTGAGATGATTGCATAAAATGTATTCGGGATAGGTACAAAACGAGTTAAAATATGTGGAAGAGTCTGTTAGTCCATTTTCTAGAAAAGGGCACAGTCTACTAACAGTAAACTTAGAAGCAGAGTCGTGGCCTTCTTCTAATCAGTTTGAAAGAGCTGTTTTAAGTAAAAGAAAGTTTACGCAAGAGAGTATTCGTTGCTGAAATCAGTGTCAGTAAAGTTTCCGTGACTTTGGACTCCGCTATTACATCTTTAAGTGTACACCCACGGTTAATGGCTGGATTATAAGCATTGTCACGTGCTCTGGGCTTGATAGGAAAACACATTTCGCAGTTAGGTGTTATTGATGAGTTTTTGATGTTAGATTCCGAAAGCTCTGGTTATCAACATTTAGACGGAATTATCTCAGCCATTCGACGCAAGGACGTGTTTACTACCATTTTATTGCAAGTTTTTCAACAGTTTGCTCTTTTAATGCATTAATTATTCGCCGACAGCTTTTTATTTGAGATTTAGTTCTTTCCAATAAAGCGCGCCAATGATTCTTTTGAAACTAAGCTAAAAAGCATCTAGTTCAGTTGTCCAAATTCGTTGTGATGTTTTCTTTTTCACCGTACATTGCGGCACAGAAACACTTTTCATTCTTGTTATAAAATTGATCTTTTGAAATTAAGTCCTCCTAACGCTCTTTATTTGCATTTGCGCTACAAACAAGCAATTCCAAATGTATGATCAAGGTTAGCAAAAAATCATTATATTCTAGTCTCCTTTATTTTTCAAGTAAATTTTGGGTTCTTCGAACATTGTTCTCTGTGAGCGACTATCAAAAGCATTCCACACTAACAAACTATTAATCTCCAAGTGCAGAAAGACAAGTATACAAAAAATGGAATTTCAAATGTCAACATCTTAACTAAACAAATGAGTACTGTTCTAGGATTCTTTACGATGTCCTATATTGAGACACGAGCATTATTATAAAAGTACTTCGGCTAGAAATGCAATATAATTATATATTTATAGACAGAATCGATTTTCAACTAATTAAAAGGACTTAAATTGAGTCTTTCCACAATCATCCATGCCTCATATTTGCCCGGGTTCGGACTAGGAGGAGGGGGGGGGGGGTGGCCGGAGGGGGAGGACGCGGGAAAGTGACGGGGAACTAAATGAGTTTTTTCTTTGTTGTAAGCTTTCATTGTGAATGTTAATCTGTCTATTCGA
>JAOBRG010155768.1:0-10451 GCA_027574985.1 Umimayanthus nakama | reverse complement strand
CTGATCCAAGTTACAATGAGTCATGTACGTGGATCAATGGTTGTTGTCATGGTCATGATTACAGTTCTGATCCAAGTCATAATTAATGAGTCATGTACGTGGATCAATGGCTGTTGTTATGGTAATGATTACCGTTCTGATGAGTCATGTACGTGGGTCAATGGTTGTTGTCATGGTTATGATTACAGTTCTGATCCAAATTATAATGAGTCATGTACGTGGTTCAATGGTTGTTGTCATGGTAATGATTACAGTTCTGATCCAAGTTATAATGAGTCATGTACGTGGGTCGCGGTCATGGGTGGTGGCCATGATCATGATAACGGTCTCAGGTCAGTCATGGTCGTGGTCGTGGGTCAAGGTCACGATTACGGTCTTGCTCATAGACAACCGTCAAGGATTATATTCATGGACGTCGATCATGGTCATAGCCGTTGGTCTTAGTTATGGTCTTTGGTAATGGTCATGGTCATGGTCATGGATTATAGTTATGGTCGTTGATCTTGGTCGTAGTTATGGGTCTTAGTCGTGGGTAATGGTCGTAGTCATTGGTCTTAAACGTGGGTAATGGTCAACGTCATGGGTTGTAGTCATGGTGTCATGGTTGTGGATCATGGTCGTATTCATTGTTCTTAGTTACGGTCGTTGATAACAGTCATAGTTATGGGTCTTAGATATGGTCGTGGATCATGGCCACGGTCAAGGGTGTTAGATATGGTCTTGGATCATGGTCATAGTCATTGGTCTTAGATATGGTCTTGGATCATGGTCATAGTCATGGGTCTTGGGTATGGTCGTGGATCATTGTCATAGTCATGGGTCTTAGATATAGTCGTTGATCATGGTCATAGTCATGGGTCTTAGATATGATTGTGGGTAATAGTCATTGTCACTGTCACGTTCATGGGTCATAGGTCAAAGTCACGATCGTCGGTCATAGTCGTGGGCATGGGTCATAGTCTTGGTAATAGCCATGGCTCATAGTCATGATCGTGCCCATAAATCGTTCTACGATCACAGCTCAGATGGTGTAGCATGGAATTTCACTGTCATGATAGCCAGTATTATCAGCGGTATGCTAGACGATTCATTAAAACGGCGACCGCGTGGATGAGCCTGGAATCAAGCACGAGAACGAGGCGTTTTAGGGCAGGACATGCAAAAGAAACATATCCGACGTGTCCCAAAATGCCTTGAATCTATGCTGCTACGATTTCGCTCCAGCCTCAATCCGTGCCGCCGCCATATTTATAAACTCGATTTTAAATAAACGGAAAAGAATTGAAAATTTATATGGTATTGCATTCCAGATATTGTTTTTAGATGTAATTGGAATGGTCGTAATTTCTCTGTTCGCGCTTTATCGTTTGATAGGAAACAAGTTTTGCAGAGATAACTCGGTAAAGTGTACTTACTACGCTCTCCTCCGTGACATAACTCCATAAATAAAGCTTCAAATGCTACAGCAAATATCACGTAAACAGTTTGTCCTCGGCTGTTACTGGAACTTCCCATTTCAAATACTGCAAACTGAGCAAATTTAAGTGTTAAAACTGTGAAAGGGCGTTTTCGAGTTTGTCTTCAAGACTTCCTTGCTGTATTACTCTCCTGTCTTGTCTTTACTGAAAAATTGGACAGTAATGCGGCAATGAAATGGAAACTTCAAAATCCCCCCAGATATTTCATGTAGCCATGCCCTTGTAGTAGAGAATTAAACTTTGGTGACTGTTCCGCGGAGGGGAGTTTGAAAAGTTTTAAACCTATTTATACCCGTTTCGTGTTTGTACTGGGTAGTACCCTGGTACGGAATTTTCAGTTGTGTAAGAAAAAGAATTATGTGTTCAGAAACACATCGTTATAATCAAATCATTTCATTGTTGTTGCATTTGAATAACCACTGAAGGATTTGCAGAATTGCACTTTGTATGGCTCATTCGTATGGACCTTTTTGTAGTGTAATTTTGTACTTGTTTGTCTGCCTCAACTGAATGTTTTTGCCTGAGTGCAGTTGGTCAACTCGATCGATAACAAAGAAAAAAGTTCCAAACTGTACAGGATGCTGTGGTTTACTCTTGCGTGGTACACATTTGACCACCGTTTCGCCCAAACGGATCGTCATCTTAAGAATTAAGGGTGCCGTTTATTTTCCCGAGACGCTGGCACATTGTCAAAGGTTTATCACTTGTACGAAAGCAGATTCGATAACTGACCTGAATAATAGTAAAACTTAATGAATACCCAATGCATACTGTTTAGTTTGAATGATTGAAAAACATGAATAAGTTTGAGCATTCACTGATATTTGCATTGCCAAATCTAGAAATAAAATTGAAAAGTTTTTTAGATTAAGGAATTGTTTAAAAAGAACATGTTTAATGGCAATCACATTCATGACAACACAGATAATATGCTTTTGGCGCAACCTGAAAAGTCTTTGAAATTGTTTATACTATTCGTTGTTTATTTAATAATATCACAGAACGAGACTGAAAGCACACGAAGCTTACCTCAAACTTCAAATTTTAAAGTTGCCATGACGTGTCTATAAATTTAAATGTCTCTTGTTGGTTAATGGCGGCCATAGCCCGTTTTAAGAACAATATTTTAAGGATTTTTTTTTTCAAAATTCAAAGATTTTAATACTCAAAAAAACTAGCTATTGAAAAAAACTTGCAGCGCACTTACCTAGTGTCCTTTCCTAACGTGCTTCGGCGGTCTAATCGGATGAATCCAAGAGCTTACTGGCCTTGCAAATCAGACTGAAAATACTCCTCTTTTATCGCGTTTGAAATATATTTTATATGATACAATTAGTTATAAGATATCGGAAACAGTTTTGAGGTACCCTTGCAAGTAATATGTTGTTTAATGTAAGAACTTTCTACAACTGAGAACGAACGCTATTTCGAAACATCTCCGCTGCAGACATGAAAATGATGAGTGAATATTGTTGAGTGTTGTTTTTAAATCGTCCGCTTCACACCTGCCCCTTCGTGTCAAAATCTTGGCAGTTCTAGAACTGGTATAAATTCAATTCGTTTTAGTCTAAAGGGCTGAGCAAATGTTTCTGCAAAACTATTGTTTGTTTTATTGTTCCAAAAAAAGAAGTTATTGTTTCAAATTTTGTCTGAACTACAGTTATCCTTTTATCCTTTTTTCAGAACTGGGTCTCAAAATCGCTACTATGCTATAACTCTCCAGAGACATGGCTTTTCAAACGTTGATAACAGTTTAAAATGTTAGTGTTGATACAGCTTTCAAAACAGTCAACTGTCAAACAAAAAGTTGTCACTTTTCCTTTGAAGTGTTCAGTTTTTGGTTTAGTGTAGCTTGACACCAAACCGCTAACTTAACCCTTGAACGCCAGGGGGGAGGGGTCAAGTGGACCCCCGATAGGTTTTCCGACCTAAAACTTGAATCTTTCAAGCAATCAAAATGAAATAAGCGGACGATTTAAAAACAACACTCAACAAAATCCACACATCATTTTCATGTCTACAGCTGAGATGTTTAGAAATCGCGTTCTCAGTCTGTAGAAAGTTCTAACTTTAAATGTTCAAGACGCTTCAAGAAATTGTCCTTTCCTTTAAGTGTTGCAATATACCTATATTTACCAGTATTCATTCTTTGTTATAAGGTATTACGAAATGTGTAAGTTTCACCTACTTTAAACAATAATCTTAACTTCTGTCTTTTTTTTGCAATACTCTTGTTTGTTTTTTTCTTTCTTTCTTTATTCCTTCTTTTGACCATAACCATATATTTTGTAATCAATGATGAGCTAGCTGTCTGGACTAACTTGCTCAGATTATTGCAGCTAGCTGAGTACCTTATTTCTGTAAATATTTATCTTTATTCTTGTATTATATAGTTCTCTCAGGTACTCAATAAAGTTACTGTGTTGCATTGTATTGTATTGTATTGTATTGTAACTTTCAGTACCTGTAGTCTGAAAACGAACGCATCTTTTGACGTTAACTAAATGACGTCATCACTTATCATTTATGCGTAATTAATTATGCAATTTAAAGTTTGAAATTGAAAACTGTAAACTTTTGGGAAATTTGATCTAATTTCTTCTTTTAGACCGTATTCTTGATTATGTTCCCATTTGAGGCTGCAAACACGTGTTTTCTACTAATTCCGGTAAAACGCACTAAACAAAATTTTTTAAAAAAAGAATCAAGATGGCGGACGTGTTGTGAAAACAACCGTTGCCACAGCAACAGTTTTTAATTAAAACTTGATTAGTCCTATGGAAAGTAATCAGCTTACCCAAAGCTGCTTGCATGCCAAAGCTTGATCCTTATTGTTCAACCATTTGGAAAATCTATGGGCGTTCCAAAAGAGAACCTCCTCCCCCCATTGGGTTAATTTTGTTACATTAAGTAGCTTTGTCGTCCGAGGGTTAAATCAACAGCTTACAAACAAGAAACAATTCTTTCAATTACGACCTTTGAGTTGCTATATCAATTCACAAAGTTGTATTTTGGCCGTGCTGAATTCCTTAAAAGCATTATGTTATACCTAATGCAGTTATTTTTTTGCATCATTCAAAACATCAGCTCACTACACCATAATTACGAATATAAAATGCAAGCAGGGTCAATTGAGTGAAGTACAAGTGCGATTTAGACTCTGAACTTGTATCGTAATACTGCTAAGTTTCCGCTTGGTAACGCGACCGTCTGAACCGGACACTAAATAAGAATCAGTCACCATAATAACTATACTGCTCCTTTAATTAGTATTTGTCGAACGCAAAAGAAATGTAAAGGAAACAGATGCGAACTCTGAATCTAGTTCTGTTGTTCGATACACTTAATACACTTAGACGCGTACTATGACAAGATGAAAAAGAGATGCGAAATAGATTTGACTACTGTATTGCGCTACATAATACGAATCTTTACGGTTTGACTAGATGGCTGCATTGCATGAAAAAATGAATAAATAAACTGATAAACAAATAAATAAATAGATAAATAGATAAGTAAATACACGCTTTTTTTTATAAGAACCAGTACCTTTCGGCTCAGCCTACTGGGCTGTTCTTAAATTTTTAGCGATTTCAGCCTAAAATTGTTCTTAAATGTTCTTATTTTCTGGTAATTCTACTCGAAACAATAAAACGACGCTAAGAAATACATGTTTGCTATTATTTCATACTGCTGTACTGATGCTAAAAAGTTTGACACTGTCTATACATTGTCCGCTACGTCACGAGCTTGCTTATCTCTCTTCCAGCGCTCGATGACCCAGCTAATTCTAACAGATCTTTTATACATTTACATCTCATTCTGTGTACAAGAAATAAATAAACGTTCTTAAATTTTTCTGATCAAAGTTTCAGCCTGGTGAGTGTTCTGAGCTTGTTCTTAGTTTTTTGGCAAATCTCAGCCTGGATGTTCTTATAAAGTTTGTTCTTATAATAAAGAAAAAAGCGTGTAAACAAATAAATGAAAAACAGCTTCATAACACTATACTCATTTTTCAGGTTCACTTTCCCTTTTAAGTATGAAGGACTTACTTTATGTCAGTATTGCACCAGTAGCACAGAAACAAACAAATTGGCTTGCAATGTGTTACTGAAATATTGGAATAAGTAATGCATAACCATCAGAGAGATTCCTTTCAAAAAAAAAATTCCGTTGCCGTGGAAGTCGAACTCTGCACAGATATGGCCATAGCTTTGCAACCCCGCCTCTGACTGCAGCCAATCACGAGTCCTGCTTCACGGGTCGCACTCAATGCCACAAGGCCTTAAGGTTAACTTCCTGGAACTGAAGCAAACTTGAAGCCGGACTGCTTAAAATTAGTATCAGTTTCTGAGAGCGGCAGCCGGAAATTCTGCCGAAGCTTCACCTTTTCCAGGAGTTGTAACGCAAAAAGGAGTCATGGTATTAATTTCGGAAAAACATATTTCTGAGGAACCACTTTGTTAGTTTACACTTGTTTACAGTCAGTGGACAAATAACAAAATAATATATCGTTGCGGTTGTCCTCCTTAACAGTAGGAGCTGGTAAGATTTTGACCATGTCGGGTTTACAGTTAGAGCGATCCATTGCTGGCGGAATCCTGCTCATCGTTGCGTTGTTCACTTTGTTCCTGTACTTAATTTGTCGAATCAAGTCAAGAAAACGCGGAAAAAGACGCCATCGTCAAGTTGATGCAAATATCGATACATCTCGCAGCTTTCAAGAACAGGGGATTTCAAGCAGTTCAGCCCAAACAACTCTTAGTTATGAATCTATTTCTTGGCCGCAGTACGCAGGACCCTTTCAGATGCCAAGTACGGAAGTTGATGATGCGTGGGTGAACAGGGGCCTGTACACTCCCCCTCCACCTTACCAGACAAGTGAGACCGTCTACAGCGTGTTTGGGGAAGGGCCGCCGCCGTATAATAGGGAGGATTTCCCAGTCGCTCGCAACACCACGCTGGAGTATGTTCCACAAGGGTCGTATGGTGCTGTGCTTGCAAGCCACTCTCCACTGCCTTCTTCACCCTGATCCAATATTATACTCTGCCAAACTTAAAGGACAAGAAAAACAACGAATCGTACTTTGTGTTATTCTCCCAATATCATAGATAGATATAAATACAGATAGAAGTATCTGATAATTTCTTGTGTGAGAGTCCATTTCTATTTCTCCCGAGTTTTGAAAAGTAGTTATTCTGCCCAAAGATGCTGCCTTCCTCCAAAGCACTTAATTTACCCTATCGTTTCTAAATTTTATGACAACAATAACATGTTTAAGTAGTTTACGGAGTCAAAATTTGCATTCTTGATTGACAGTAACTAGGCAAAAAGTTGCGGTTTATAGCATACAATGATATATGCATGCTTGTCCGACGAATGTAATTTAATAACTTATTGGATATTACTGACAGGTAAATACGAGTTTAAAAAAAAGCTTTTGCCTTATTGTGTAGCTTAAATTTTTTAAATTAGAATACACAAGACTATAACAGTTATTTCTGCAATGAAAAAGCTGTAACAATTTTTTCCTCTGTCCTACCATGCATTTGGATAAATTTTATTTAACTTAGCTGTTTATGTAATAATTTCCTTATGCACATCCCTTTTGTCTTTTGCGTTATTTTTTTAATATTTTTTTCTAAGCCGTCCCAACACATCGCCTGCCTCGATTAACTTTGCTATTTGCAGGTGGCGTGATGTTTGTAAAGTTTGTTTATATCTTAATTAAGTTTGTTGTTGTTGTTGTAGTTTTTAAAGCGTTGAAATCATAATTATTCTTTCGGTACCTGTAGTCTGATAATGAGCGCACTTTTGGACATTAATTACATGCTGTCATCATCAATAATGTGTGCGGAATTAATTCTGCAAATTAAAGTTCGAATTCGATTCTAATTTCTTCTTTTACGCTCTACTCTCAAATATATTCTTATTTGAGGCTGAAAATACATGTTTTCTACTAACTCCAGTAAAATTTGCTGCAGTTTTGCGTAAAATAAAATTTTTGGAAAATCCAAGATGGCGGACATGTTGTGAAACGATTGTTGCCATAGCAACAGTTCTTAATTAAAACTTGATTGTCGTAATGGAAAGCAATTAGCTAACCAAAAGCTGCTTCCATGCCAAAGTCTGATTTTTAATGTGCAACCATTTTGAAAATCCGTAGGGGGGGATCAAAATGACCCCCCCCCCTCCCCCACCAATTGGGCTAACTTGTTACAGTAAAAAGCTTGGACTTCCGAAGGTTAAAATGAAATTAATATGCGCTAGTGGAAACTTGATTAATTTTGAATTGTCTGTGCTCGCTGAAGTTAAATGCAACAAAGTGCTTTACAGCCCTGGTTAATTGGAACGTAATTTTGTTGAGAAAATACAATTGCAAAATCTAAAACTCAAAAACTGTATATTTTATCAGTGAAAAGAATTAATGAATATAAAAAAACTATGTTTAAGTAAATAGCAAATAATTGCTGCGAGCGAAGTGAGCAGAGACATATTTCGGATGGGTTCCCTGTGCCAGTAATACCTGAGATCTCTTTGGGTGGTGCGTATGCGTTTGAGTTCGAACCTCTGCGAGTTATTTGGGCTGCAAAACTTGAAGATAACGATATTCTACCGTAAGTTTTAAATGGGTATCTCTTTGAGCATTCTTATTATAATCCCAGTTAATGCCCATTTGTTTAGAAAAAGTTCAAGTAGCCAAAATCTCAGGCATTATTTATACCGAAAAGATCGTGGTGACTTGCCGAAAGTCAGAATTTTTGTAACATTACGCTTCTTGTATGTTCTTGTATGCTTGAGAACCCACAAATGTTTTTTTCACATTTCTACACTTCTATCCTTGCAGTGTTTAGAAAAATATATGACAGGTTCAGATTTAAAGACAGAATTTTGAAAAACGCCATTTTTAAATGTTCCATTTGACCGTCTTGGTGAACAAACCCCCAATCCGAACCTGTTCAAAGCGCCATTTTCTGGTAACTAAAAAGGGTTTGTTTTTGTTAAATACGACCGTCACAATGACGGCGCAAAGCTGACCTAAATTCTGTAATTTAATAGTTTTTTCGAGTTTCGCGAACTCTCGCAGTAAAATCTCCACAAAATTTGAGAGCAGAGAAAAAAGAAATTTATTTTCTTTCCTGGTATATCAGCCTCTTTCAGCACAGAAACTTTAAAGGAACTCGAAAAAAGCACCCGCCGATTTCAACTTTGGAAAATTTCCTATCTATTAACATTATACCAACCAAATTTGGACACTTTTACTTAAATTTATTAGAAAACAAGATTCTGAAAAAAATTTACCTCAAGATTATCACATGTTGCCATGGCAACACCTTCTTTGACGCCATGCTTACTCAAATTTTGACATTTTTAGTTTTTTTCTTTATTAATTCACAAAATCTTTGAAACAATTGCTAACTATTAGTCTGAAAGGCAATTAACTGATATTCTCTGTAAATTAATTTATGTAACACGTGATCTATGACGTCATAGGTATTGCACAATACTATTTTTGAAATCCAAGATAGCGGCCGTGTACTTGGCACTTCGTCAAAATTGAAAACTTTTCTTAGTCAATTTGTATTTGAATACGTTGAAAACAGAACTAAAATAGTTTTAGTGACACTATGGCGTTAAATTCGAGGAGTTTGTGTAAAATTTGAAAGCTATAGTTTAAGGGCTAATGTAAGGTTTGAACATCAAACTTCCGCTGAAAAAAAGTATGTTTGTAATATCTGGCCAATTTTTTAAAAAAAATACTAATATTTACATTAAAAATTCAAGTCAATATGTCTCTAAACTTTTCTACTTAAATAAGGAAAATTTTGGTAAAGATCAAAAATTTTGACAGCTATGACGTCATTATGACGTATTGATGAGGTTATACGCCAATTAAATTATAAGAGATTAATTAGAAGTTTTGTTTTAATACTGCATGAAGATTAAAGTGATTCAGTCGCGTCGTAATCTAACGTTCACATTCTCTGCAAAACTCAAGAGTTGAGTTCTGTTTCTAAAGAAGACAGCGGGAAAGTGACCAAGTGGTTGCATTCCAACGTGCAGTGATTGTCTTCGTTAAATACAGTGACCGCAGAGCTACTTTGAAAGTGAGGGGGAACGCGGGGGTTGGGGGGATGGGAGGGGGGATGCTGATTAGTTACTCAAAGTGGGAGGCCGAAAACACTTTTTCTCCGTAACTCTTTATAATTTCCAAAAAGTGTGTGTGTGTGTGTGGGGGGGGGGCTGTAGACTGGCCCCCCAAGCCCCTCGCCCTGCGCGGCCCTGAACTGAATCTATTGTTTTGTAACGTTTTCGTTCTCTAGTATTCGAGGAAGCAATCTTTGTTGGTTAAAATCAGTTTAAACCTTGATTAGCGCTAACTAACTTACGAACAATGGGTTTCTCCTGCAGGGGCATTGGGCGAGGTACCTTCAGAAAATGACACTTTTTTTTATAAGAACGTCTAATTTTTGGGTTGATGCTGAATTTTCTCAAATATTTCGGGATTTTCAGCCATAAATGATCTTAAAATCTTCCTAAACAAAACTGTTAGTATTGGGTAGTCAATTATTACTTTCCATTCACATAAACCAACCGGAAACACAATGAGTTTTTCTATACAATTCTCTGTTGTCAGTTGTGTTTCACCGGCGCAACGATAACAAAACAAATGTATGAAAAAATTCAATTCGTAACTAGAAGCTTTCGTTTGCGGCCTACATGCCTCAAATTTTGGCACTCAGTTCTTCTCTCGTAACATTAAAGGTTTTAATTCATAACTTTTTTAAAACTATAGTGTTGTTAATTAAAAAGTATTTGACGCCGAATTTCAATATAAACTCTCTTATGCACCTATCAATATAAAGCCCGGGAGGGGGGGGGGGTGCGGGCAAGGGTGGGAATTTGTGTCGGTGACCCGAAATTTTTGTAAAACGCCCATGGGTCGGGCGGCGAACAATCGGCAAATTAAG
>JAOBRG010155657.1:0-10907 GCA_027574985.1 Umimayanthus nakama | reverse complement strand
AAGCTCAAGTTCCAACGAAATACTCTTTTCAACGAACTATGACCCCTTGCTAAATTGGAAAGCTTGCACTGTTTTACTGTGAAATATCAGCTCATGTCGATTTTGCTCTTTTTCAAAGATATTCAAATTCTTCGGTTGTTATAGATTTTGAAAGAATTTCTTGTGTCCTGCCTTCAGGAGAGGGCCATTGTGTCATCAAACTAAAGAATAATGTCCTTAAATAATTCGCAACAAAGGAGTTAAACTTCCGCCTTATTCAGTCGTAAATTTGGTATTGATGAAACCTTCAAGGAAAGCAACTGAAAAAAACAACGAAACAGAATCCTTTATTTTGTACATATATGCTGATCTATATGTGTCGAAAAACGATAAACACAACTGATTGATAAATCCACAAAGGCCGCGATTAATTGGATTAAAGAATCTTGGATGAAGTGTTGGCCTTAGAATGATGACAAGTTTGCTCATGGACATCTGCATGTTGATCCTATTTCAGTGAGTTGAATAGAATGATCGAGAACTCGAACAGGCTACCAAGAAAAGCAATTCGTTTAAAAAATATGAACTGGTTTAAAAAATCAAATATTTCTAATTTTTAAAATTAATTTCTTTAATATTATCATTTATACCACACAAGTTTTTTTTTATCATTGCCGAGAAGGGGAAGGAAATATCTAAAGGCTCTACTGAGGCTAAGACTAATTTGTGTGCAGATCTTGTCTCTCTGCGAAACAGTTGGTCGACATGTTTGTGTGTCTCACATTCACGCTCCACTTCTTCCTCTCTAGAAGAAAATACAAGTGTTCTTGTTGAAACGTTAACTTTTCTTTTCGAAGAAAACTGAATGTTGTTAGCAGTTAATAAAAATAAATAATATTTTGTTGTTGTTTCAGCCTCATATGTTAACGAAAAATGTTGTTACACATCGGATCCAGAGGATTCGGCGAGCGGGACGCGAACCTGCACGCAAATGTGTTAAGGAGACGAGTCCCTGAGGGGGACGGGGGCGGTAGAAAAAGAAAACATTTGTGCTCATAACGATATAGCCTCTAAGCAGGTTATAACTCTTCTAAGCCAAGAGTGATCTGTGTAAAGGCTGCCAAAATGCGTCTTTTCTGATCAATGTTCTTCTTACAAAAAATAGTTTCCAAAATTGCAAAAAAAAAAAAAAAGAAAGAAAGAAACGGGCTGCTCCAAGTCCGCCCCTGCTTTCCGGAAAACTTTGAGTGTGTTTGTGAACCATAATAACATCAAAAAAAAAAAAATCCATAAAACTTATTTAAATAATCCGAGACTGAAAAATCTGAGACGAACTATAGTTTGCCACTACCGGTATTCACTTTGATTTCAGGGAACAATTGTTAATTATTTCGCCTTTATTGTACTATCGAAATGCCCCGTTAACACGAATGTTCATTGAGGTTCACGTTATAGTATAAAAAATTGACATTTTATTTTTTATTGACATTCGTATGGCAGAGATATACGATTACATATTTAATGACCTGCAAACAACTTACTGCTAGTCTAGGCAGGTTAAAGTTAGACTGACATACATGTTATTGAGATGTATGTAACTCTTAAGGAAAGCAAATCTACATGTACTGTTTTACATAAAGAAATTTTAAAAAATTGTTAGTTTTTGAATAGTTGAGTTATGTAATTTCGATTTCATGTATCGTTTATTATTGTAAATGGAAACTACGTTAGTTATCTTATTCTGAATTACTGATCTAAGTATGTGAGTTATGTTTGGAGTATTCTCGGGATTTCAATCAAGTAACCCGCATTGCCATTGGATTTTAAACTGCTGAACAAGCCGAATTTCTTTCTTAAACTGTTGTTTATACAAGTTTCTGATAGAAGTTTGAATTTGATTTCACTATCACACACCCACTCGAGAAAAATTCAGGCTTTCCTTGGCAGAAGATCTGATTTCATACGAAAGAATCTTATTCCAATGGATAATAGCTGGCTAATATTTGGAGGGGCGGCATCAATCTTCACGTCATACACCAGTTGAATTTAAAATTAACGCAATAATATATTGTAATGCCACTGGTATGATATTAATCTGCATATTAAAATAAGATCAATGCACTTTCAGTCAATTTTAGTTGATAGATCAACCTTAATGCTTTTTTCTGCACACTAAGCATTTTATATTGATTTGTGATTTGGAAGATTGACCCCATTTTCTGTACTAGTTCACAGCATCACCGATGTCTGCAAAGAGTTAAGCCAGACTCGTAGTCGTACTTGGGACCAGCTACACACAGAACACAAAAGGACAATTGTCTTAAGACAGTTAAAGACCACGTACAATTAATATTAATCTTGTCGTTAAACTGTTCTTTATATTGGCTTAAAGGGTTGGCGTGGACTTTCTCCAATGTTGCGCCTCAAAACAGTGTTTCAGTTCCTGTTTTTCATCTAAAATAACTGCTCTACTTGGAAATAGTAACGATTTAAGAAAAACGTCAGGTTGACTTCGCCAAAAGATGAGAAAAATCTAATTTTTGTCAAAACGAAGCTAGCAGTTGTATTACATGCTCTTTTTTGTTCTTAACAATTTAGGCATAATTTAAGCCTCATTTTTTTGTTATTATTGTTTTTTTAATTAATAAAATTGCCGTAGTCAGTTGAAATGAACACATGCTTGCTCCTACGATTTAAGCCGTCAACGCGATTCAAAGGGAAATCAAATGGCTTTGATGTTTTAAAGCTTGTACGTTCAACTCATTGAGTAACGAACTTTAATATGTCGTCTTTATAACTATACTGAAAACAGCGTTATAATTTCAAGTCTTCCCAGCTTCAGAGATATTCTCAAATTCTCTTTAAATTTTTTACAAACTTAGCTTCACCGTTCTTATAAAATGTTCTTAATATCAAAAGGACTGTGCATACTCCTTTTGTACGAACGTGCAAAATTTTGGTCTGAGACTGAATGTTCTCCAATATTTGTATATTGGGTGTATATTCACTTTAGCTCAAGCCATCCGGAAGCGTAAATACGCTTTATAGTTGTAGCCGCTACATTGCCGGTAAGAAAAAATATATATAATTACGTATATTCAACCTTTATTCCACGAACGCATGTTGGATATGAGCTTTTAGATAGCGGACGAGGTACGAATATCCAACAAGCGTGAGTGGAATAATTGTTTTGCTAAATACCATATATGGACACAAATGTCTCGAGATTTGTGTTCTGAAGTTTTCTGCAGACTCGAGTTTTCGGCCTTCTTGTATGAAGCACTTTCTTGATATAACTGCCTGTTTCCATATTTGGACAATTTATGATTTATACCGTGAGTAGAAAGCCAATCAGTTTCCCGAAAATTAAATATCCATTGTTTGGTTTTTTAATAAAAAAAAAAAAGAAGAAACAAAAGTTGTGCATGTACGGCAACACGATAGGCGATGTTGCACAGACGAGCATTAGCCGATAAACAAATTATTTCCACGACTTTCGTGCCCTAGGTTCAGCTGTTGGCATGTTCTTAAATTTTAACAGCCTCACGTTCCTACAAAGAAGGTTCTTAGATAAAAAGGCGTGTATACGGATTAACACTCTCCCCTTCCGTCACGCTTTAGCTGTTAGATACATTCGTGTTTACGGTGATGAACTTGTCATGTCAGAGACTGAGAGAGCATTGCTGGCGCAGTCTTGTTTCCTTAGGCTTAGACGAAACAGCTGTTCAACAGTTTTATTTCTGCAAGAGAATACGATCCTACACGGACTAATGCCGTCAACTATTTGGAGCCATAGGCCAGCAAGCTGCTGATCTATTTACAAATAGATTGGTAACTGCACCACAGGGCAATATATCTTATATCAGCATGCAGGGACATGTAATACTGGTGGGAAACAGTTATCTGTTGCAGTTTTATAGATCGAGACATAATGCGTACTCATGCTTCCATTTCTTGGTAGTTTTTCTTGGTCAGTTGGTAAATCTAAATCCCTGCCATTTGGCAGCCAGCTTGGCACCTTTAACAGATCTGAAGAATGGAAAAAACATCTCTAGCTCGATTTAACAAAACCCACTCCGTTTCTGCTATCGTGACACAGAAAAATATCGGAATTTGTAAATAGGGTTTTAAAGTCAGTCGTCTTTATATCACAGCAAACGCCAGTTAAATTAAAAAATGCTTCATCTAGCTAATGTGCATACGGGTACTCCAATTGCATTCTTGATATAGTTTTTTCGATTTTATCAAAGCTTGGAGAACTATTTGAGGAGTACACTAATCTGCCAAAAACTAAAAACAATTAATTTACGGCTAAAATACTCTGATTTTTATATTTACTTGAAAAAGCATGTCGCTGCTACTGCGTGGCTACGAAGACCACGGATGAGGTTAGAATGAGCCTTTCCTGAGAGTCTGAATTTCGAGGATCACCTAAAATTTTAACTGATTACTGAAATCTTGAGGATAATTTTAGCTGGTTACTGATAACGGAAATCAAAAATTTTTACTGACTACTGAGAACTGGGTAGTCCCATGCAGGCCCCCTTTCCTGAAACAACTCACTGTTTTTCAGTTTTGGAAGACGTTTAATTTGGCGAATGAGGCTGGATGTTCTAAACCGATTTTTTTTCAAGAATTGGGTAAATACTGCCAACTGCGATCAACTTACAGAAGATAGTGCTTTCTTAAAAGATGTGCAAGTGTCGCTAGTTACCACTGTCGATGTCGATCACCAGTCCAAATCCCGAGGGGGTGGGGGACTCGTATAAACTGAAGGGCAGCCTGGAAGCTCGTCGAGAAATTTCAAGTTTACCCCTAAAAGATCAGAAACATAGAGAAATAACAAATCAGAAACATAGAGAAATAGTTTCAATGAATTTAATAGCAATAAAGCTAAAAACTTATTTAAGACAGTGTTTAAATGAAATGCCATTCAATTGACCGTGCTGTATGCAAATGTAAGCAGTATTTCGCTTTGAACACCCTAGGCCAATAACCCTATTTGACCTGGGGGGTCAAGCAGTTTTTTGTGCATAACTCGAAAACAGTTTAAGGTTAGACTTTTCCTAATACTTTATGGGGAATATTTTGGTTTGTATTTGGTAAGCATTTGCTAAACGCCGTTGCCATGTTAACCCTATTTTCCTATAAACACACTTTCCAATTTTTCATAATTTTTATACTCTGCGTTAAGAATGCCAGGCAACCAATATTTTCTTAAATATTTTCACCAAAACAAAGGGTGCCATGGACTTTACATATTTTTTCAGTTAAAGTCAATTTTTTCGACAAAGAAACGCATTCTGGGAAAAAAAAGTGAAAGTTCGTGATTCGCATTATTTCTAGTTTGAACCAACAAAAATTCAAAATATGTATGTAAATGATTGTACAAACAATGGTGTAAAATTTGTGCAAAGTTTTTAATCTCTCGTATGAAAATTCGAGTCCTGAGCTGTGTCCGTTTCCTTTGTTGCCATCGCAACTGCCACCTTATTTTTTTCTTGATATAGTTTTTGAGGGCCTTGAGGAAAGAATTATTTTCATACATTTTTCTGGCTCTCTTGCCGATAGTTTGAATTCGATCTAGTGGCTGTTTCTTTCAGTAAAAGTTAGAGAAAAGCTTTAATAAGAAACGATGACGCCATTGTGCTCAGATGATGATGTCATCAAATTTATGGTGTCACAGCATGGTAATGTGAGATAATTATGTTAAGTCGTTTTTTAAAACTGTTTTATAGGTAATTTGAAAAATTTATTCGTCTCTTTATAAAACTAAGCAGAATTAAAGTGCTATCAAACAGAATTCAATGTTCTGTGACGTCATTAACATGTGATCAGCTTTTTCATGTTGCACCTTACAAGTTTAATGCATTAAAAATGTAATTTAACTTAACTAGTTTGCAACTCTATTTTTTGTAAAAGAGCAATCTAGCCATAAGGAAATAAGTTACTGGTATACCAAAAACCCATATATTATGACGTCATTATGACATCACAGCCAATTAACCCTCCAAAACTCAATCAAAAAGTAAAGCTTCTAACACTTAACAAGTTTGCCAAGTTTCATCACTATACACCCATTAACAAATCAGTCATGATGGGGGTGCCCCCCGGGGGCTGTGACGAGCCCGGGCTAGATACAATCCCCGCCCTACTGTCCCCGCCCCTGTTAAAATGGCAATGGCCCCGCGGGGGTCCAAGTTGCCACGCACGAGCACCAGGCATTATTTTTACGGATTAATAACAAGTTCCATCGACTGAATACAGTGTGTAAATCGATGTTCTGTACGTATTCCCATCTTCCGTATGTTTTTCCTTTCTTATAAAAATGTGTTTTTAAAATTTTTAAACACGAAAAGCTGTTTTAGGACTGCGTTTTTGAATCTGAGGCAGAGCTCGAAAACAGAGAATAATGGCAACTTAGAGAAAAGAAAAATCTTTACAGCCATATTAAATTTTTCTGACCAACTGGACCCGCAAGTCTCTCCTCTCCTCCACATCTTTAGCTAGTGCTTTATACTTTTACCACACTTGCGCCTGGTTGATTCGTGGCTAAAAGCCAAAGGGGCACACGTTAAATCATTTATGTTGGAATTTAACCTCAGGAACAAATTAATTAAGACTGGTTTGTTGTTGACAAACATTTCAGCGATCTTTAAGAGGTGCGTGCACGTTTCAACAGCTGTGCCAAGGCCCGCAGTATTCAAGAATCTCCCCTTATCAGTGGTGAAAACTGAACTTGCTCATGAGTTTCAAATAAAAACTGAACTTGTCATGAGTTTCAAATGAGCCCAAAGAGATTTTGTGATATATGCCCCATTTCCTTGGGCGATTTTCTAAACCAGGCGGGCGGTTCAGTAGTCGGACGGGAGTCTAGTCTTATTGTCGCCAACTCGGCAAAGCTTAAACCTGCAACACCAGAGCCCGGGTGTTGAAAGAGGGTTAGCGCTAACCCAAGGTTAAAACTTTACTGGGTTCACTTCCTCATCGTCTAAATTGAGCTTAAGTTGCGTGTTTACGTTCTCAGTGCATTTCCTTGGCACGTTCAGCAATAGATTATTAACATGCAGGGTGATAAAAACTTTTTTGGAAAAGGGTCCAATTGGGCTCAAAAAAATTTCATCGCGGTGAAGTCCATGCCGGATTTATCTAAAAGACCACAAAAATATCCATGAGTTATGATCATTAAAACCTTATATAAATCTGTAACAATCATCCGTTATAATGCCCAGAGTGTAGTTCCCCCTTCCTCTTTATTACCACCCTTCACATTCAGAACTGATTAAGACCGATCTTTGTGTTCGTTCGGAAAAAGGAATTTAGAAAAATCGGACTCTACAGATAACTCTTTTGCAGCATACCTCAGCCACATTTTGTTCTGATAACATTTGACAAGTTGATTAATACCCAAATCATTTGAAGCCTCTGCGCGCAACCCGACTATACACGATCTACCTGGGAGAGCACGACTGAGTATGCTGGGCTTGTGGAGCGACTGAAGGGATGGAGAGTCGTAAACGCGAGCACTTGTTTTATCAAGCAATCCGAGAAGAGCCATATTATTGGCATGCTAAAGCACTTTTACTTTGGGGGAGCTGCGAAGTAAAAAGAATTTCTTAGAAGAGTATTCGAACAACTGTTAGAACTAAGTTTGTGCAGCGAGCATTCGAGTAGGGCAAAATTTTGTTTGCACTTCCAAAACTCAGAAAATTACTGGACTGAAACGAGGCTTGTTGTAGGATACGAGCTATCTTGGGTATGTTGTTGCACGGCCAGCGCAGGCGTTTAATTCGAGTAAAGCCGGGGACACACGAGGCGGTTTTATTCGCCGACCGCAGCGAATTTTATCGCCTGCGAAATTCGCAAGCGAATTTCGTCAGTAATCGCTCGTATCTGACATGCTAGATACCAGCGATTTTATACGCTAGTCGCTGCGATCAGCGAAATTGGCTATCGCAGTAGGTGACAGACCTGGCGAATTTCGCAAATCGCTGCGATCGGCGTAAAAAATCGCCTCGTGTGTCCCTGGCTTTAGCTTTTCTTTCTAAAATTAAACTTTGTGAAGATTGTCCATGTATCTTTGACATGCCTGATAGTTTTCTCGGGTTATTCCCAAGAGGTGGTTTGACACCAACTGGCTGCCTCTTAGGGATAAATACAATTAATCAGCTTATGGAAAATGTGACTAAATATGTTGTGGTTTGGACAGGGATTTGGCAAAAGTCATAAGCAAAGAGTAAAGTCGGAAACCCAGGGGCAGTAAGTCGCCAATAGCATCACAAATGCTCGATCGAGCAAACACCTCTCTGGCTGAGACTCGACGATTGAACTTCACGATGACTAATAAAAAAGCAAAGAAACATTTCAAAATCAAAGTCAAATCTCACTGGCACAAATATTGACAGTAACAAATAATTTTAGTTGATAAACACAGAAAACGAAAGCGAAAATTCTTCAAAATCAGCTGTTTATTATTTATATCTAGTTGACAAAATTTCCTCTCGCACACCATCCGCTCGACGACTGAATTTCATGATCAAATGACTAATAAAAGGCAAAGAAATATTTTAAAATTAAAGTCAAATCTTGCACTGGCACACTTATAGACAGCTACAAATAGTTTTAGTTGATAAACACTGAAAAAGAAAGCGAATGTTTTTTCAAAATGTCAGCAGTTTACCTGCACAAAACTTCCTCTCTTGCGCAACACGCACGATCGTGACTTTTCGCAAGCAATCGCAACCTCTAGCACCCAGGACCCGCGCGGAGATCGTTTAACATGTAAACGAGGCTATAGAAACCAAAGAAGAAAAAGTCTCAAAAGCTCCTAGCTTTGGCATGCACAGTGCATGTGTCGTGGGTTCCCTGTGAATCCCCACAGGCGACCCGCTTCAAATATGTTGCGACTCGCTTGCTTCGCTTGCTCGCCGCAATAACTTTTCAACATCAAATACCATCTATACATGATTAAACAGCTGAGTGTTGACAATTTGTGTACAAGAGTGCAATATACGAATGCACAATGAAGGAGACAATCTTTTTAAAACACCTGCATGCAGACTGACTTTGTTTTCGGAGAAACTCGTTAGTATGTGTACGTTAATTGAAAGACTGTTCCAAGTTCTTACTTCATGTCTGACCTACTGTTTCATCTAAAGACTAAATCCTGTAATTGATTACCACGCGTTTATCGCTATCCATTAAATGAAGGAATCTGTATTAAAATCCAGTTACAAGACTTGTGCATGTAGTTGCCAAAGTGTGAAACCGCACAAGTGCTTGCCATTTTCAAATCCATAGGAGCAAACTTCCTTTGGCTAAGGCCTCGGCTTACCGATAAAAGGATTCCTTGCACAAAAAATAAGTGTATACAGGATAACCCACCCTTTTCATACAATAGTTTTAATAAGGAAGGAAGTTTTGATACAACCTAATCGGATCGCGTTATAAATAGACAAATAATAAGGATGTGTTGTGAGTGGGGGTCAGTCAATGATCTGTTAAAAAAGGATTTGTCTGAGCTTTTACGGGGCAAGACAAATGTTTTCAAAACTTGAATACGCCTGTTTTTACATAAATTTTTTTTCGTATGCTTCAAAGAAAGAAAACAAATCTGTCTTAAAACTTGGAATCTTGATCACTACAGATATGAAAAGACTATCAGAACAGCAAAATAAATTAGCGCATGCGTCAAGCGAATTCTTCAGGTCCTTTCGACTCAGAAAAATTGCTACATTAACATTGTTGCAAGTTTAATAAATGTATACGTATGCTGTATCAACTACATAACTCCAACAATACCGCTGTAGGACAGGAACAATCAGCAGCAAGGACTGTCAACAATGAGTTACACCTGGTGTAGAGCCCTAAAGATTTTCCCACCGAAACTTTATCGGCGAAACAAATTTAACTACATTTCTTCAATACTTAAAGTTAAAAGGATCAGTATGTTGTTCCCTATTTCCTTCAGGGCTAAACGTTTGACTATGAATATTTTACTGATAACAGTCGAGATAGATTACTCTATTCTTTTTAGCCGATTATATGAATAACTGTAATCTACATTGATTCTACAAAACTATGGTGATAGCTTAGAGTTCTTGTGCATAAGAAAAGTTGAATGAAATTTAGCCGGTTACACTATCTCAGTTTTTTCGGGAATTGAATCGCAACATATAAACGCAAAGACGTAAGTACGAGACTGGGGTGAGATTATCGAAAACATATTAAATGCTTGTGTTTGCAACTTGAACAAAGACGCTCTTAAAATCTCCTATTAAATGTTTCATGCCGCATCCTTTTATATTATGGTGAAGCAAATCGATATAATTTATAATATTGACCTTAGCACACAAGTACGAACGGCATTTTAACTAAAGCTCAAGCAATGTAGCCCTGGTTTTTATTGTAGCCTGGGGCTGCTACACTACACATAGCGTCGAACGCAGACGCCTTATTTCTTTCGCCGCACGAGTCGGCTACATTGGAGGCTACATTACACAAAACCAAATTCGTAAAATGATCAAAACTCCCAAAGTGGTTCAAGCAATGAAGAAGTTTGGGACTGTGTTGTTTGACTTAATGTTACAAGCCTTATACGTTCCCCCCGATAACTTCCCTCCTTTCTTTTAAAAAGTTCGGGGAGGGTGGTTAACTGTTATCAACGTTCAGATTCTGCATAATTACGCAGTATTATGTCTGTTTGAAAAATCAAACCTTTGAATCTTTTAAAACGACCTAATACCTAGCCTGCGACTCAGTTTCGTAAAGAGCTGTACAGACTGGTATAGGGGTGCATTGTGTTGTGTAGGGCCTTAAGGACTGGTGTTGGCTGTATAGTTAACAACTATACCCCGAAGTGGAGGTGAATAGTGAAACATATTCTACCGAGCCGCGAAGCGGCGAGGTGAATATTTTTCACTAGGCAC
>JAOBRG010155545.1:13487-33880 GCA_027574985.1 Umimayanthus nakama | reverse complement strand
TTGGTGTGAATTTGTCTTAACACAGTATGCAGTAGACATGTTCTCTGTATCCTCTTGCTAACAAACACAACATTTAACATGTTATTTAATTTTCCAAAATTTTACCATACTTTTCTTTAAAACAATTAGGAAGAAGTTTGCTTTTCAATTTAAACAGCTTGCTAAGTGTGTGATTGATTCCTAAAGTTGTTCTTTATAATATAACCGAACAAATTACATTGTATTGGGGTAAAGGTCAAGAATCTGCACTGTAACATACTCTAGATACCCTGTCGGCCGTCTGTCAACACCGCTTTTAAGACAAGCCATCTTTAGCTGTCTTTGGAAAAAAACTTGTCAATACCTGTAAGTCTGTTCTATCTGAATTTGATCCTTTTTAATCAAAACTCAAGTTATGCTGAATAACGAATTCCGAAAATATGAAATTCTTAATCTCGCAATGTTCTACATTTTTTTCATTAAATCTTTAATTTATAGCAATTTAAATTTTGTTTGTTCCAAGAACCTAGTAGTTTTTCAACACAAAAAAACAACAAAGAGAAACAAAATTTAATGTATTAATGATACCCGAGACGTATGAAAACCTTTTAGTTCATTTAACACATTGATGCCGCCCTGTCTGAAAATCAATTCGAACTTGGTGGCCTGTCAAAATCACTAGTTCTGATGATAGGAAAAAAATGTTTTTCATAAAAATTTCTCACAAAAGTATATAATAAGTTAAAATCTAATCGGGGTATAATCAAAATTCTTGATTTAAGGAACAACTTTCTTAAGTCAAGAGGTGGGTATTTTAATTGGTTGGATATTTATTAGATTTTTAAGCTATTGTGAGTCAAAATAGTCAGCACAAAACAAACAAGACGTCAAAAATCATTTTTGTTTTATTAAAAGAATACTTCACATAAACATCACTGGAAAATGTATTTCTCTTGTAGCAGACAATGAATGTAATAAATTGGTAGTCTAAGAGAAATGATTTCCTTATGTGGATGAGACATTGTTTTGCTGTATATATGTTGTCATGGGACAGAGTCAGTTCATTGTGGTTCTGGCTTTCAAACTGTTAAAATTATGGTAGGCATATTGTTGGAGTGTACCAGTTGTACCATTGAACATACTTGTATTGTGGGCACTGTGGGCCTGGACCTTCCACCGCAAATTGTGTTGCAAAGTGTGTTATTTACTCGAGGGAATATCAGGAAATATTGTGAGTTCTACCTTCCATGCATTTCTATTTGTTTATATTCACTGAATAGTGGGAAGCAGTTAGACACCTCTGCCACTGCAAAACAAACTATTCTCACCGGGCACATGTGTATATTTTAAGTGCTCATGATGACGGAAAAGGTTGTCATCTAAATAAACTTTTGCATGGTGCAAACAGGGCCATATTTGATATTATTATTACAAAAAAGCATTTAGGCAGATCGAACCTTCATATGTGGTAGCAGTTTGTGCCATGTAAACAGTTCTTAAATATTTACAAATGAGAGAGTTTTAGAAGTGTTGGGGAAATGTCAGTGGCATGTCGATGAAGTGTCGGTGGAGTGTCGGTGAAGTGTCAAAGGGTATATGGAGTACAGTGCTATGTCTTGACCTTTACATTGTAGTTGTATTGTAAAGAGAAAACAGGTATTGGTAAACTGGCCCAGCTGAAAGGGTTAAAATGAAGGTGTGCTACAGTGTTTTACTAGATACAAAATAATACGCTCTTTTAAGTTACACAACTTGTGTATGTTTTCTCTCACCAGAATCGCTCAAATGTAGTAGTGGCATTCCTCTTCCATTTTGTTACGTGCCGTGTCAGAACCAGATACAATCCTTGATCAAGAAATGCAAACCTAAACAAGAAATAAAGAGACCAAGTATAAGTATAACCTCACCGGTGGACAGTAAAATTTCTTTTTTTAGCATGGGAAGCCCACTTTCTTCCCCCGTAAGGACAGTTTTAGGGGAAAGTAGTCGCCAGAATGGGTCACCACTCCGTTCATTATATTCAGCAGATACCCAAGAAAGTGATGTGTGGGACTATCTTGCAGCTGAGACCTTATGGCAAACTGTCTTGGAGCATTATTACAGTATGTGCAATGTGACTAGTGAGAAAAAGAAAAAAGCTCTAAAGGTGTATGTGAAGAAAAGTAAGCAGCAATTAGCAGAGTCTAAGAAGTATCCCTCATTTGCTGAGATTGCCAAGAAAATGGGTTTAATAGCTTTTCCTCTTCCTCCCTCATCATCTAATTCTCAGATACAGTCCCCTCCCTCCTTTACGCCTGTTTTGCAGGCAGAGCCCTCTCCTGTCTCATCCCCTGATGAAAGGGATGCCAGTGAGAAATCATTAGCTCAGCCTGTCACAGCAGGAGCTGAGGGTGACTTGGTCTCAGATAGTAGTCTAGCAGACTGTGTGGATGAAAACAAAAGTGATGCTGGTTCATGTAGTCATGGTAACAACATTGTGGAGCAAACAGTAACAGACAGCTGTGTAGGCACTACCAACACTCAGGTCGCCGCTGAATCTTGTTTATCACAAACAACACCTCTGGAGGAGAAACCAGCATTTAATGTAACAAATGGTGGAGCCTCAAACGATGGCTGTTTGCCCAGTAATAGCAAGGCAGCAGATACTTGTGTACTTGAGTCTTCAGGGTTTGAAAAGGATGAGGACAGGTTGTTGATAAGGACAGACAAAGAACTTGTGGACCGACTCTTCAGTTCTCCTGCAGGAGATTGGAAACTGGAAGAAGATTATGAGTTGGTTCAGTTCTTGTCTGGCATCGCTCAAAAGTCAAACAAAGGGAGATGCAAAGTGAGTGTTGTTATCATTGTTGTGTAGTTCTGTCACTGTTGTTGTCATACCAGTGCCATAATTTTGCGATCAGCGAGATATTTGATGAGCTCAGTGCAAAAATGGCCTAAGTGACAATTTTTGGTAAACCTTTTTTAAGTACTGGAAAATTTTGGTTTTTTCACAGCTACAGTACTGTGTACTGTATTCTAGGCTAACACTACACAGCATATAGGTTTTCTAGTATTTTTGGAGACTTGCCATGAAAATAACTTGGAAGGGTGTGGTCCCTTTTGAAAAGATGGATTAGCCACAGGTTATCAAGGGTTTTAGTGATCAAACTAAGGTGGCAGTCCTCATTTTCTTGTTTTGGCTGTTGAGTTAACACCTTTGGTGAGTGTTTCTGTTTGTTGGTTTTGGTTTCGGGACTACAAGGCACAGACAGGGAGTGACGGAGTAGCTGTTGGAGGAGGTGGCAGAGCTAAGTTACCAGTAAAACAGAATCTGCCATGACTGGAAAAAGCTTCAGTCTGGAACTCCTTTTCCCATCTAGGTAATCTATTGTTGAAAGTCTCGTTTTGGAATTTTTTTAAAGCTCATCAAACCATGGGTAGGAGCAGATTGGAAGTGTTTTTACCCCCAGCAGAGATTATAGGAATTTCTTGGCATTTTGTAAGCTTTCTCTCCAGGTCAAAAAAAATACTAAAATGGTGTTGTTTGGGCAAAAATTTAGTTCATATTGCAAGAATAATGAGTTGGCTACGTAACATGAGTTTGGCCACTGTAGTGTTGTGGGGACACAGGCCAATTTGAGGTATTGTTAAGAGTGGTCCAAAATCGTCAGTAAGGCTGTTTTTGCACAAAGCTCTTCATTTAATGGGGGGCTCCACCCAAAGGGGTGCATAGGTCATATGGCAAGGGGGGCTCATTTCAAAAGGGGGCCGCTCTCTTCATGAAGAACATATTCAGATTTTTTTGTGGTCTGGGATATGTCAGAATTGAGTGAGTTTTGATATGGGTCAGGAAGATTTTTTTCTCAAGTCAGTGAAAACTATCTTAGTTTATACATTAAAAATTGCAAATCAATGCTCTGAAGCTGCTAATATGCTGGCAAGTGATATGTGCTGTGCTGTGCTGTTCCAGGCTAACTGGAATTCACTTTATGTAGAGATCTGACAGTCAAGTTTTAAATGATCTGGTCAATGAAAAGTCAGGGAAAAATTATAAAATTTTGTTTTCAATGAAGTTGGGACACTGAAAAGTTGATGAAAATCGCCACATTAGAGGGGTGAATCTTCTATAAACTCACATAACAACAATAAGTGGCATCATTTTTTAAAATTCTATCCTTGTTTTACCCGATCTTACATGGGCTTGTTCAGGTTGGTTCTACAGTGGTTGCCATGCTAATGGCTTTACTGCTACAGGTTTAATCAGCACACCTGTTTTCTTCATCAATAAATTTTATGAAAAGTCAACAAATGTGATTGAAGTAGCAGCATTTATTGAGAACATGGGCTAATTTAATTATTCATTTCTTCTTAATGGGCACTACCCCTACCCCTTTCCATGAAATTCTATCTGGCCTGGCCTTTTCTTGGGTGCCTGGGCTTCTGGGGTGGGGGCAGAAAGTGCTCAGAGCCCGTAACTCTGAAGGTTTTGAAGTGAAATTTGGTAAGGTAGTAAAGAATCTTAAACTAATTACATTGTAACTTGGTGAAATTTAATTTGCAAAGGATGTCATCATTATGTCATGATGACACTGTAATTGTCAAAACTTTGGATTTTTACTAAATTGTGCCAATCAAAATAAAAGGTTTAATGGTGCTTCTGACTTTAAAAAATGACAAAAAAATCGATTGATACAAATAATTTGTAAAGAAAACTCTTATTTTTGATACAAACATTGGTATTTTATCGAAATTTAGCTGCACATAGCGTGTTTCTCCAGTCAAAGTTAAAATGTTTAAACCTATGTAAGTTTTTGAACTTTAACACTATTATTTTACTCAAATCCTTTGCATTCAATAAAACTCTGTTTTATTTCTGTTTTCAACGTTCTAAAATGCACATCAACTAGAAAAAGTCTTTAATTTTGACACAGTGCAAAGTGCGCGGCTGCCATCTTGCATTTCAAAAACTGTGTTACAAGTGCAATACCTATGATGTCACAGATCACGTGCAAACTTAATCAATTAAGAGAAAATACCAATTTCTTGACTTTGGGATAATTTAATAATTGGCAACTAATTTGAAGAAATCGTTAATTAAAAGTAAAAAGTTTCAAGGCTAAACAATGCATCAAAAATTGCATTGCAATGGCAACAAACTATACCTTTGACCAAATACTTTATTATAGAATCTTGTTCTCAAATAAGATATTGGTTAAAGTAGCAAAATTTTGTAGGTTTTTACCTAAGAAGTTCTCGAAGGTTGAAATCAGCACTGGCACTTTCCGCCCCCTGGTCCAGATAGGGTTAAGGGATGTTGTTTTGTCCAAAAGTAGGTAAAATAGATGAAGAATCAAGCCTACCCCTAGCTGCTGGTCCTACATATCTTGATAATATCATAGTATCACATAGATGCAGTACTGAGTTACTAAGTTCTGGTGATACGTTTCTTTTTAGGGCTGGTTCAGAAGTGAGCTGACCCGCCCAGAGCTATTCACCAAGGAAGATATTATGGGCTATCCAAGAATTGCATCATACACCCCAGAGGAACTTGCATATCGAACAACTATTCTTTGTCGAATAGCAAAGATCCTCGATTCTGTTCTTTATCTCTTGAGTGGGCCATCATTACTGAAAGAACAAAGTTTGTTTACTGGAAAATACACACTAGAATCCATCAGTGAGTCCTCATTTGTTTCGTCAAGGTCTCTGTGGGGATCCAATGTTACACTGGATGTGAAAGTTTCTGAGAAAAAGAAATCGATCAAAAAGGTGGTGTTGCCATTAATAGACAGAGATGAGGTTACTGTCGACCACTCCAAGGAGTTGGAATGTGTTCGATGTGAACAGCAGCTGGTGTTGAAGAAGATTAAACTTACTCAGGCATTGCAAGACCAATACAAGGAACAGCAGAAGCTTCTCAAGCGACAAGTATGTGAATGGTACCCAGGAAGAGGTGCTGGTACACACTACAGGGTACACTTCAGTAGCAAATAAGCTAGGCGTATGACTGGTCACCAAAGCTCTTTTGTGGCCAATTTTTATTTCTCCGAGTTAACCTGTAGGTTTTCTAGTCAACCCCCCTTCTTCTTACTGTAAGATTTTTTTTAAAAAAGGTAATTAAGTGGTCCTAATGTAACTAATCTATGTAATTTGTACAATTTCCACAAATCCCCTCAGTCTACTCTGACAAAGGATTATTTAGGCTTGAAAGGTACACCAAACCCCACAGAAAAACAGTGTTTTCAAAACTAGTCTTACAGAATTAATAAGTTACTACTAGTGCTGTTGTTTAGGTATATGAAATTAATAATAATTTAGAATTGAGTGGGAAATGATCTAAAAGAACCTAAATTTCTTACATGTACATTTATTGAGAATAATTTTTGTATGGTTCCAGCAATTTTTTTAAATTTCCTTTCCCTCCCCATTTTTGGCTAGAAGCCCCTCCCCTGCCCCTCCTGAAGTTCCAACTCTGGTCCTTCATAGTATCCTGTTAGTACTTTCCTTCTAAGATCCTAGTCCAATCCTTGTTTATATTTTCTGCAACCACACAAGTTTGTAGTCAGTAGTAATTGTTTGGTCATTAGATGCGCCTTGTAGAGGAACAGCAGCAGTTGTTGCAGAATATCCACTTGCGGGATTACATGAAGGAGGAACAGAGCAAGGAGAACTTGTCTGAACTACAGCTGGATGTCACAGACCTCAAGAGCCAGAGGTTGGAGCTCTTGAACAAACAACAACACTTGACAGAACAGCAGGGACAGCAGGACCAGGCAAAAAATGACCTCTTTACCAGGTACTATTTAGGTACTGTGGGGAGGGGGGAGAGGGGGGGAGGGGGGAGCAGGAACCAGGCAAAAAATGTTGTCTTTGCCAAGTACTATATGTGTAAAGATGATCTTGCAGCTGAACTGCAGGAAACTCAAGGGGCAGAAAATATTTTGCATGCTTTCTTCACAAATACTTGAGAAAAGCTTTGTGCTCAGCAGGAATGTCATATTGTAAGTTTGTTTACCATTCGAAATTGTTCACTAATCATGTTTTTAGTAGAATTAATAAGTGCAAAGTTTGATTGCAAATAACGCATTGACTCTGCAGACTAAAGAAACTGAAGAGTGATGAACAAAGACTGCTTCAGAATGGAAAGCCAAAGCAATATGGGAACACTTCATCTTCAGGTGGAGGTGTAGCAGTTGTAGGCTCTGCCAGTGGATTGGGAGCTAGTGATGAAAAGAAGCCTGGGAAAAGGGAGATGACAACCGTGAATCAACCCATCTCTCTTCGCTTCTATCTGGCAGACCTTCTTCCACAGGTACTGCCCTTTAGCAGGGCGAGTTTTTAGTAAAACTGACCCTCGCTCTCGCTGACATCTTTTATCAGCTGAATATCTGCATGTTTCAGCTATACCGTAGAAATCCCAAGCCAGCTAAAATTTGTTACTTAGTCGGTTTACAGTTCTCTTCATCAGCGAGATGACAATGCAAAACTTTTTAAAAATATATATTTGGCTTTTGCCGAAACCGGTTGGAACAACGCAGAACACCGCGAAAGAGCTCCTGAAGCTGATTCTGCTCTGATCCCATTTTAAGCGTCCAGCAGATCGATTTCTTGTTGACTGCAAGAAGTCACAACTCTTTCTGCGAAAGATTTCGAGATCGAGCAAGTTGATTCTTTTTGCGATTTCAATTTTAAAACCCTCTTGAAACTGCAAACTGTCATAACCATCGAGAAATTCTAGAAGCCAGCATTTAACGAGCTGTTGACGGAAAAGCCAAAACTGGCCAATCAGAATATTGCGGCCGCCAACGGCCGCGCAGATTTTTAAACAATAGGTTGTCTGTAGTCTCCTTTTTTCTCTCCTTTTGTCCCCTTCTCCCCTCCCCCCTCTCGCTTTTTTTTGTCCTCGCTCCATATTTCGCGCGCTCTCTCGACGATCTCCTGGAGGAAAAGAGGAGACTACTCACAGTCTACTTTCAGTATTCTAATCAAAGCATACTGATTTAAATGACTGTTTTTTTAATAAACGGTGTTGTTACATGTATGTCCCTGAAATGATTTGTGAGTTCTGATTGGCTGAATCATTTTCTGCTGTACATGAAAAAAAACACGCGTCTGACAAGCAAAGAAACGCAGATATTTCTGAAGACTTACAACCTATTAAGCAATTTCAAAATAATTGGACTGAAATGAAGGGAAGCTTCAATTGGAAACAGTTAGCCATTACAGTTATTAAAAGACTGTTGAAAAAGATTCCCATGCGCAAACCAGTCACAGCGGCAATGATTACGGAGCAATCTGTTTTACACCCTGTTGTTTTTAAATGAAGCAGAAGTTCCTTCCTAAAGCGCTTTTTGGTTGTTAGATTTTTCATTCAACCCTTCTGTGTGAAACAGCTTAACATAAACACACTAAATGTTCTTTATTCGATGTTACTGTAGGTTCGATTCTTGTTGCCGCTCTGTCAGCAGCGATGGCGCATTGTCCATGGTTTGCTGCATGCCTCAGAGCTCCCCTCTCCAGACCATATGCCAGTGATCACTGTTGACCGACGCCAGCCCCTCCCATCCCGTAACATACACAACAACAGCAGTGTGGTGATGCAGGTGTACAAAGAACTCAGAGTTGAGGGACTCCATTTTAGGTAGGAAACAAACACTGAGGTAATAATAATGAAAATATTTTTAATAATAATAACAATAATGAAAATGCTAATGATAATAATAATAATAACAATAACAATTATATTGATAATAACAATAATTTTGAAAATGATAACAAAACCACTATGTTTTATTTAAATCCTTTAATTAATAGCAACAAAAAAAAATTATTTGATAATGAGTTACAAACTGTTGCAAAATACTAGAAATCTGAAAGTGTTACAAAACAAATGAAACATTACAGGTTTTAATTGCGAAGTTACGTAACAAGATCAAATGAAGTTTGAACAATAGTTAAAACTAGTGATCATTTGATTGGTTCTTTGTGGAGGGATGAACTTTGCGCTTTAAAGTAATTATAACAGTAAAACTAACCTTTACTAAGCATCATGACACATTTTCAATTTGCACTTCAATAAAACGTCATGCTATTGTTAAGAGTCTGTTCCCACATTTTAAAATCATAATATGCAGCCTAAGGTAGTCACATTTTTACTTATAAACTTTGTAGTTTGGAGCGTTTCCATGGCGCAAGCGACGTGTTGATCAGTTTAAATAATGCGTTGTTTTTTTTGTCAAGGTGGAACAAGCGAAAGTATGATCAGTGGTGGGAGGTGAAGTTTGTTGGGGAAGGAATTATTGACCAGGTATGACCACTCCTCAGAAAAGTCTATCTTTACATTACTTTTAAAATCTCAGAAAACCTACATTTGCTTTTGTTTACTTTTAAAGAAATTATTTTCCTTATACTTATCTTTAAAAGGTCTTGTAATGTTTGTGAGTCTTTATCAATTAACTTACTGAATTCTTTACGATCTGGCACATGTTGTGGCTATGGACCTATCTGTAAAACCAATTTAGGTTCATTTAGGCCCTAGGCATTTCCGTACATATATACCTCTACAAGTATATTTCCTTTTCATATTACTTTCACAACTTAAACGTATCGACAAGCAATGAAATATAGTTTTCTTTATTTATTTTTCCTGTTTCTGTAAAAGATAAAAAGGAAGTGCGAATAAGATATTGTTGCTGTTGTTTGTTTTGATTCAAAATGTTAGTTGATTGGTTACGTGTACTTAATTCATTTTCTATCGCTAATATACATCTAAACAATGTATTATAACAGTAACTACATTTCAAACAGTGCAGTGGGAAAGACTGGAAGGGAACTTACGAACTATAACTGTTGATCTATCCAAATCAAACTAAAACAAAGTATTCTTTAAAAAATAAAAACAGATATTACAACTAGTTTTAAGTATAGAACAAACAAAAAAGTTCAATAATATATTTCTTTACTAAATTTTCGGTAGTGGCATGCGTATTCGGGATCAAACAAGCTTACTTTTGCAAAATTTCTTATTAGAAGAAATTTTGTAGTTTCTAGTTCGCAATTTCTCAGGCGTATTGTTCCAGATATACGGAATTGTGTTAAAAAATGTTCCCCTGAATAGTTTGGTCCTAACTCTGCGTTTTTTGTCCACCATCGGTAAATATCTGACGTTAACTATGTGGGAACTTTGATCAAAGGGAAAGTTGCTTATTTTCAAGTTAACCAGCTAATTAACAAAAAGATTGTTTAGAGCTGCTTGTGGCTAAATTCGTTGCCTCATTGATCAAACTCAGGGCGGCGGGTTCCGAGATTCCTTGGCTGAAATTGCGGACGAGTTGTGCCCACCTGGAGAAGGTGCTGAAGTTTTGCCGTTTTTCATCAAGACCCCAAATAACAGGGTAAGATGTGTTCAGGGATTGCCAATTTGTAAAGCTAGTCAGGGCCCAGGTGACTCAGAGGGTGATTTAGAGCAGTTCCAATACGTAATTATCTTTTAGTCTAGAACAATTTATTGCATCACTTTAGCTTTACCCATGTTTATCATAGTTGCTTCACAATAGCTGCCGTAGCATACTAGCTGGCTCTCCGGTTAGTATATTTTCGGAATTCCTTTGGTCTCCTAAATTTCCGTGCGCAAAAATAATTAGGAAAATAAACCCCCCAGAGAGCCGTCTCGCTGGCTAAAACTGCTGGAAATAACCCAGAATTGTCCTCTTGAGTTGTCTAGAGAGACAGCTAGGACACAGACAACCCAAACCATTAGACATATATGCCATCATCCACCTTCAAGTTTCCGTTGTTCTATATAATTATTATGCTAATGATGCAAAAAGTGGAGATGATGTCGTACTGAACTTCGGTCAGTTCTGAGCTCAGTTGGTAGAGCAAAGATGATCTATTCCGGATGTCCTTGGTGCGAATCTCACCAGGTTAAGAGGTTTTTTCGCTGCCAGAGATTTTTTCTCTTTCTCCGTGTGTGCCCATTTTCTTTCCAGGGCTGTCGCTCAGAAGGTATATTGTCTGATATTTATATTGCACTTCGACCTACCAATTACGCGTGTACAAGTCTGGCAGTTGTGATTCATAACCATAGGAGGCTATGTTGAGCAAATGAGGCAAAGAGTTGAAAAAGACATATTGAGCTGTGCCTATAAAAGTCTGGCAATGGTGATTCCTACTGCCATTGCAGGTTTTAAGAGGTTGTTTTTGTTTCATTTAGGACAAAGTCGGGGACCATCTCGATGGGTACATCCCCAACCCATCGTGCGATAACACACCAGGGTTAATGTGGATCGGACAACTGATGGGAGGAATGTTCCGCAGTGACGAGAGCTTGACCCTGAGCTTCCCGCCATTTGTTTGGAAGCTGTTTGTGGGAGAACACGTGACTTGGTCACATGACTATGTTTCTGTCGACGAGGCGGCCGTCAAAATCACAGGTATCAGCTTGGATGTATGACAATGAGTAAAGATAACGATTATGACGATTACGCTGGTGATAATTCAGATAAGGTGTGAGAAGCCTGCGTAGAACCGTTTGTGTAGGTTTCCAGGTCAAAGAAAGACGTTTTTTGATAGTTTGGCCACGCGAGAAATGGGAGCGAAGAAGTGGAGAGGGAGGGAGATCATTGGAGGGAAGATGTGAGGGAGCAGAATTGATTGATGTTTATGGAAAAATATGTTTATATGTGTCTTTCGAGTTTGCTGGGGCTACAAAGACTGGAATCGGTTTCGGGGAAAAGATAGACCAAAGTTCGGTATTTTCATTATTTATACTTCCAGCTAATCCGAGTCCTTGGACTTAGCCAATCAGAGGCAAGGACGTCTGCAAAACCATACATCGTGCCGTTCCAAGCGCTTTCCGCAAAACAAGGCACAAATAAAATTTATACATTTAGTGATTTACTCATCAGTGTTTAAAAGACTTAATCTTCTTTCCAGAAGTTCCTTAAAGTTGACTCTTAATCCAAAGTACTGCTTTAAGAGCAGGCTTAATGATATACAGTTTTGCAGATGACGTCACAGGATCAGATTAGCTGGTCGGTTGTTGTAGTCCCTTATACTGAATCGAGTTAGTCTACAAATGGATAAACTAAACCAAATCACTGCACTGTTGCTACTCCAGATGATCTAGAAGCCATGGATGAAGAGCTGTACAATCAAACATACGGCTCTTTGTGCACGTTCAGCACAGTGTTGAGTAATGGCGTCTGCGTTGAACTGGTCCCGGGTGGGGAGGAGAAACACGTGACACCGGAGGAGCGTGAGAAATACGTGGCCCTGGTGAGGCGGAAACGAATGATGGAGTTTTCTCAGCAGGTTAGTGTTGGTCCCAGCTAGCAGATCGTGCTTGTTGTAGTATACGTCCTGTTTCAATTTTCTAAATAATTAATTTACGTTATTGGCACTGTGTATATTTCGCAATTTCAACCAAATTTTACTAATTCATATGTACTGCAGTTAGTGCAGTATCAATAATTGTGGTAAAGAAAAAAGCGATTTAGCCGAGATTCCTACAAACTTACAGTGGTAATCAGTGATAATATAATATAATAATAATAATAACAGTCATTTTATTCATTTACATGATCTCTTATACTGAATTTTTCTTTCGCATATATATTTCATGCAGTGCATCTTACATTTGCAAACTAAACTATATTGCTAGTGTAATCTCCTTTTGTCACGGAGTTGCATTCCTGTTGCAGTAACAAACCTCTGAGGGGGGCATCTATTTGGCCAAAGAAATGACTGATCAGAAACTTAGAAATTTCTGTGGAAGCATGCTGCTGGACCCCCGTAGGAAAAAGAACTTGCGCGCGAATTTCGCCCCCCACCCCATTTTTCTGATTTTCCGCCGGCTCTGCTTTGCAACCTCTGAGGACCCCATACACGGTCTATTGGCGCCATCGAGGCGTGGTCATACTAGTTCGGCATGTTTTCCCAAAGACGTTTCTTAGTAATCCCCTTGTTTGCCCCCTGTTCAGGTGTTGGCCATAAAGAAAGGGCTGCTTTCTGTCCTTCCAGCGTCGGTGCTCCAGCTGTTGACGTGGAGAGAGCTGGAGAGAGCCATCTGTGGCGATCCCGATATTTCCGTCTCAGTTCTCAAGAGTGCATGTAAGTTGGGTCTCGATATTTTCGTCTGCCAGCAAGCGACCGTTGAAATTTATCCAGTTGCATAAATGTGTATGTGATCCTATTACTCGCCTTTACGGATTGAAAAGTCTAAATTAGCTAACAATGATCAATCACGACACAAAATTCTTTAGAAATAAGTATTTTGAATTAAGGATTCTTAAGTCTTACACTTCCTTAAAAAGTCTTCGTTTTCCACAAGAAATAATGAGACTTATCTGGTTTTGGCTTAAACTTTAGCTATTTGCAAAACTCTATTCGGTAGCAGTTAGTTTGCAGTTTCAGTTTCTTGTTAGCATTTTTTAGAAAGTAGTCAGTGAAACAAATAGTTGCACTGTGAAACTGGTGTATACATTTGCGTTACAGCAAGAAACTTGTACATTTTAATTGAAAACTGCAGCGTGAATTTTGCACTTTTGGTTGAAAGCTGCAACTGTGGACATCAAAAGTGTCAGAGTTTCTCCAAAAAGGAAATAAGGTGGCTGCCAATGTAGTCTCTTATAAATTGTCCAAAAGTCTTAAATTGGTTTATCTGAGAGCTGCAATAACACGAGACGTCACGAGGACAGGAAAACAGGTGTCTGTGTGAGTCTAAGTGTACCCAGACTGATAAATTTCTTAGTAATTGTCTGAACCTGGAGTAGTTTGTTAAGATTTATTAGATTGCACAATCCATTTAATGTACATTTAACTTTTTACCACCACTGAATTCAACCTTTCACAACTCACTTCCAGGTCAGTACGGCGACGACTTGTCTGAGTCATCAGCAAGTGTGCAGTTTTTGTGGGCTGCAGTTGCGCAGTTCACGGTCGAGGAAAGAAGCGGCTTTCTGCGTTTTGTAACGGGGCGCAAACGTCCTCCAGCGCCCTTTACCGTGTCCAAGGCGTCCGGAGATCTGGACTGTCTGCCAAACGCGTCTACCTGTGCCAGCACGTTGTTTTTGCCAACCTATTCCTCTGCTACTATTGCCACGGAGAAAATAAGGTCAGATACTGTATATTTGTCTATATCCCATACACTGAGCAAACCTCAAACAAGGATTAATAATTACTAAGCCGAGGCCAAAAGCCTAGTGCCTAACAGTACAGCAGCATTAGCAAAAATGTATGACAAGAATGTAAAATCAATTGAGCGAGTGACTTTAGAGGTATATTGTCTTTATAGATGGGCTTTCAACACCTTGAGGAAAGTGCTTGACTTAGTAAATGTCCTTGGCGAAATTATGAAACTAGAGATCAGACGGCGTGTGGAGCCCTCAATTCTGGAATGGGGGTCTGGTAAAGACGAATTTTTCAGGGTTTTCTTAATAAATGTCTCCAAAGTTACCGACAAAAGGGGAAGGAGAATGGGAGAGGGAGGAAAGCTATCCGATATGTAACACAATTCTTTCGATTGTGTTGTGTCTGACGCCAAAAACGGTGAAAAAAAGTGTGCCGGAAAATCGTTCCAATTGTAAACAGAAGGTCTATCCGATGTGGGTTTTATGATCACGCGAAAGCTGTCCAGTAAAGTGTAAACGAGGGGTGATTGAGAAAAGATTTTCACCGTTAAGTGTTGTCATAATATAGTAGGGAAATTCTAACAAAGCAAGTTTTTTGTTACACTTTTGAAAGACAACCACTCGCGAGTTTCCAAATGAAAAGCACTATTTTCGTTCCGTCACAAATGAACCACAGCGGATAATCCTTTTGTTTTCGTGATTTGAGACTTAATATTGAAAACTGTGGCACTGAAAAAGTTTTTGAAAACTAAAAATTTAACAGAGAATAAATCGATTTTCGGGGTAGTTTTTGTTTCTAAAAGTGTTACTAATGTCACAGTTTTCCATATTAAATCCCTAAATTTTCAGCACTTATCAATTTTCACCTGCTTTTTGCATTTCTGATGCTTACAGAGTTCTAACATCAGATTTTTATTTGCCTCAAGAACCGTGAAAAGGTTCTATTGTGCGGACATGTCGATAAAAAGATAACTTCTCCCCTTTATTCCTTTAAACCATGCTTCACATAAGGCCAATAAACTCACGCTTGTCTTTGTGTATGCTATTTCAGGTATGCAATTCACAACTGCGTAGCCATCGACACCGATACAAGCCCTTGGTAGATGTAGAGGTCAGTTCTTCACACATGCAGAAGCTGCCAAGTTAGAATGCACCAGGGATAGCACGATAAGCATGCGTGAACGAGTGAAGTTTGGTAGATTGTCTTGTTAAATCAGTTGATTGACGAAGGACGACCCCAGAGGGGTTGGGTAGGGGTTCAGTTGAACCCCCGTTTCAATCCCTAGTTCCATTGTTACATCAGTCCGATCAGGATTCCAGTTCCTGTAGTGTTTTGATCAGCGGTTCCTACTGCAGGCCAGACTACAACGTGGGCTCAGTTGTAGTCTGTTTGATAGGTTTTGGCTATAGCTACAATTTTCTGAAAATATTAGAATAATTTAGAAAACACTGGAAAACTTATCCCAGAAAGTCGAAGCTTATTCCAACAGCCTTCTTCCTACCTTCCTTTACTCGTTCAGTCTTTATTGAGTCTTTTCCGATACGAAGAACCTCCTCAAGTTGCCTTGAAATCTCTAACGACCAGTAGCTGCTTCTCGAATCAATACAGAAAGAAAAAGTGTGAGTGCTTCATAACCCTCTAACCTGGAACGAACATACCGTTGTTGTTTTCATCAGATTTTGATTTACGTCTACTAAGGTTCATAAGTCGCGTTTGGATCCAGCAACAGTTTAAAAGTTGCCTCCAGTCCTATAAATCTCTATAAAATCAGTTGTTTTTAGTTACTTATTTATCTCAGTGCTTTGATATTCCGAGCTGAAAGTGTATGTGAACGTTTGCTTAAAGTTCTTTTACTTGTGCTACTTGTGTTGTAAGTCCGCCAAGCAATTGGACACACGATAAGCCCTCGCCGTACGTTTGATTGTTGGCAATCACTGGAACTGTACTTGATTCAGTTTTTCAGCGGACGGTTTTTGTAGAGTTGACAACTTCCTTCCATAATATAATTGTTCACGATCGTAGCAAGATTGCAGGGCTAGCGATCCTAAACGATCATATGAAAAGAAGGCCTAATTTTGGGTTGCGTTCTAAGTACCTTACCTTTTTGTGTTTTTGAATATTAACTACAAGTTTTACTGGTGTTACATTTAGAAAAACCCTTGTGAACGAATACATGCCTTGGGCTAATATTATAACTGCATTTTATGGTATGCTAAAGCTGAAATTGTGAACAGTGACATCATCAAACATTTGCCAGTAGACCGCTGATGTAGAGATATGGCCGTGTATGATGTCATTGCCATGACAACCCGGACTAAAGCAACCAGGTTAATGGCTGCTGTCCACAGCCGCAACTTGGTCATTCAGTGTCAAATATAACCATTGTCGGGTTCTAGGTTTTAAAGAGTAGAATTACTATTTAACGAAATAAGAATTGCTACTTCATGGTAGCGCTTTATTACAAGTACGAGTAGCCCATGTGCTTTGCGGTAAAATGGTTGTAGCTTGCCTATATTAGGCCATAATGTCAATCCTTCTTTCAAAATTAAAGCTCATAAAATAAGTTTTGAGGTATGCACATAAAATACGTAATGACAAGAAAAATATTTCTGTTTCCAAAGGGCCTGCCGTCCGTTAATTGCTTGTTGGGAGTCGGAGGATTTTTATAGGGAGCGCAAGGGTGGACTCGGACAGACACGCGTGCCCGCACACTCACTCACACACGCTCGCTCTACATATAATTTCCGGATTTTATTTTGTTTTGGGGTGTGGTTGTAGTTGGGATCACTCTCACCGCACCTTTATTCCAACACGGACAAGTCTTGCGTCTTTAGCCCCACAATTCAGCCTCGCGCTTTTGCTCCCTCGGATCCCACTTACACCTTCAGTTCTAAGTATTAGCCTTGCGCCGTTAGCTCCTCTCAGACTTTCCTCACGCTTTACACACCATGTACTCTCGTGCCTTGAGCCCTTTTAGCTTTATCCTCGCGCATTACAGACCATGCAACCTTGCGCCTTATACCTCTCAGATTATCCTCACACTTTACAGATCTAGTAGTCTCGCGCTTTTAGCCCCTCTCAGATTATCCTCGCGCTTTACAGATAGTGTGGTCTCGCGTTCGCAGCCCCTGGATACTGAAATTCTGGTAATCTGATTGGCTTAAACGCTATATACTGCAGATAGTCCAAATATGGAAACTGACAATTTTATCACGGGAAACTTTCCCTTAAAAGGGCCAAAAGCTCGACTCGGTAGAAAATGGAATTTAAGATATTTTTATCCAATGTTTTCCACTCACGGTTGTTGAATATGAGCTTATGATTGCCCACTCGGTGCTTCGCACTTCGTCCGCTATCTGACACTTGATGCTCATTCGTGGAATAATTGTTGGTTAATTCAAGCAGAATGCGAGGTCCGCACGGCAAATTATCAGGGACCGAGTTTTTATGGCCCAAGCGCGAAGCGCGCAGGCGATGAACTGTCAAGGAAGGAAAAAAACGAGGATCCATAATTTTTTAGATGGCCGTTTATGACTATTCCGAGAAAGGAACGAAGTGTTTTTACTTCACTGAAAACATTGCTTTTGCGCCAAGCTGAACCTGCGACTAAAATCGTATCGTAGAAGGAAACGTATGCGCATGCAGTCTCAAGATACACCTGTTGGAGCTTACTATCTACCAACCTTTGGAGCTGACGGAGCTGCGGAACCTAAGTAAAACTCCAGGAGGGGTATTCATACCAATAGTTCGATGGAGGTGTACGGCATGTTTCATGAGACACCAGTTTTCAAACCAAACTAGGCGGCCCAATTTCAGACCGGCATGACGCTAAAGCTGATACCCGTTCCCGAAATGTCTTTCATACACTTTCAAATCCCCACAAGCTTTGTTCAAATTTAGACCAAAATGTAAATCGAACTAAAATTTCAAAATCGATACTCAATTCCAGACCAAAACGGCTCCAAAACCCCACCTTTTGGCGTCGCAGATACCTTTATAGCCGATGTAAAGGCCCACTCTCCCCAAGAGTAAACTTGTTTGCCTTTTTACCTTTTTTGTTATTTTAACTTTATCTTTGCTTCTACGTTTACCGTTACCTTTGCCTTTATCGGGGTTTTTTGTCTTTATCTTTAACTTCATCTTCACCTTTATCTTCATCTTTACCCTTACCATCGCCTTACCTACATCTTTAGCTCCACATTCACCGTTACCTTCACCTTTACCTTCATTTTTATCTTAAAAATTATAAGGAATTAATAAAAAAAAGGTGCCCCCTCCCAAGTCACTAACGGTGCCAACCCCCCATCCCCCCAATGTCCCTGACCTGACATTGCCTGAATTGAAGAACTCAATTCTACTGAAGAATTACACATGACCCTTGAACGATCAGCTATCTACACTTTCGTTTAAAAAGTAAACGCATGACTCATGTTAAGCTGCTGTTTGATCCACATAGGATCGCAGTACTTGCACGAGCGATCGTATAATGCTACGGCTTCAATGCAGCAGAAGAATGCAGCATGTCGAACCATCAAGCAAATCATCGCTTTAATTCTTATGATGTTTTGAACCCCCGAGCTCCTACACAGGGGAAAGAGATGCTCTCCGTATTAGTTAGTCGCTATATGCCGCTGGCTTTAACAAACCCTTAACATGTTCCTGAGCAGCATTTGTCAGAATTTTGATACCCTTCCCTGACTCTCTACCGAAAATCCCCATCCCGTCCCAGACTAAACCAAACGGTTCATATACCCTTTACCTGACCAAAAAGCCTCAAAATCATATTTACTCAACAGCGGCACGTACCCGTACCACGTTTTGCCCATGTTTTGGAATACGCCCCAGACCTGGGAGGGGGGTTTCTGTTACCGTACTGTTTAATCTAGCTTAACCTCGTAACTTTTTACCGGTTAGTTTAATTCTCGGCTTCAAGAAACTGTTAAAGGATGGGATATTATATACCGCAAAACTGAAATCTCCTTTAAAGCCCCCTCGCGAGCCTTAAGCAGCCCCGGCTATGATATCTGGTTAAGCCAATCGGTGTCCTGAATATGGTTAAGATATTCGCTTTGTTTCCTTGTAAATACAATAATTTCAAACTGTTGTGTTCCAGTAATGTGGGTGATACATGGACGTTTTTAGTTGTTATTTAAACCATTTATCTGTTTCATACTGTGACGCACGTAGCTCGTGTTCTAATACCGCTTTTCAGTATAACATATGTGTTAGTTTCAGTTCGTTTGTCAATTCAGTAATGTCTGCTGGTTTCGAAACGGTCTTTTATAGGCCCAATATGTAAGCACCTCACCTCCCCCTGTTTAGAAGCACCTCCTCCCGTTTATTTAGAGCCTACCCAAAGCGCCAGGTCTAGACGCAAATTATTACAGAGGTCTAAGGCAAAACGAGTATTACCCCTAGGTAACTCATTTTTGAAAGTCCAGCCTTCAGTGTCGGATTTTCGATAAAGCAAGTAAAAGTTGCTATACACTGAGTGAGAAACGTAAATATGTGTGTTGTCGTTGAACAATACACTTAATACGTTTTTCCCAAACATATACGCGTATATTCCGTCATTGCATATTTTGTGAAAACTGAGCAACAATGAACAAATAAACCACTCGTGCGTGTTTGCAAGTTATAAATTTCTAAACGAGACATTATGTGGTTCAAGTGACTTCATGGTTTTGAAAACTGTTAGCTTTATGTTGGTCTCGCACTCAATTAATCACGGTATTGCAAGCTTGCTCGCCAACGTATCCGATCAACTAGGATAGATCCGGGGGGTACTTAATCTCTCTTTCACTGACATATTCCATTCCAATCGAGTTGTGGTATTCCCATGAGAAGCGGGGTCGGGGAGGGGGCATTTACCTATATCTTAGGTTGAGGTTCGTAGTTGAGCTCAAACCGTCAGATCTAAGCCCTATTTCACGACCCGAAAAAAACTTCTTTTACCCTATTTCAGACAAACCAATATGTCATTTTAGACCAAACGAAGTACTCATAACCGCAACAGGCCACAAAAACACCATGGTTGCAACATACTCACACTTTGGTAAAGTTTTACTCTGAAATCTGCGAAATGACGATCTACGATAAAACTCTCGAAGCAAAACAAGAAAACATTTATGGTTCACGTATTCTTTGTGTATTCCGTTCCTTTTTTCAGACCAAACTTGACTGAAAAACCAACTAAAGCCATATGATATCTGTCAATTGAGAGGAAAGCCCTCTCCCCTTCCCTCTCCCCTTCCCTTACGCATTCATTCACATGTTATGCAGTCATTGCCACGCGGGCCACC
>JAOBRG010155545.1:0-13387 GCA_027574985.1 Umimayanthus nakama | reverse complement strand
CTAAGAGAAACTAGGGGATTCTAACCGATGGTAAATCGCTCCAAATGGCCCCAAACTACACAGAATAGACAAGTACTCGCTAAACAAGAGATAAGTCAACTATTGCAAGTACCAAGTATTTTTTAAGGAGTCGAGTGAATTACCATACAAAGTCTTACAAATAACACGCTCCCAGGCCCATACTAAATTGTGCAATGCGACCGAGCACACAAACTGTAAGCTTGGAATGCCTGTGACTTTGTAACTTTTCAGTTTTCCGTCCGTCCTCACGCGGTCACATCTGGGGTTAAACAACGGCGGCTATTTTTCCCCAGCTGAAGCAAGAGCAGTGGTAGTTGACTGAGAGTACCTTATGTCTTCTTAAAAAGTGCTTGGTCTTTAATACCTTCCTTTGTGCAATTCTTGTAACACTGGTTGAAGAAACTACAAACGATCAAGAGTGAAGGTCTAAAGGCCACAGCGCATGTGCAAAACGCTCGGCAAACTTTTAATCGCACAGATAGCAAGCACTGATTACGTGTACATACTTTAGAATTTCGAAGGATTAAAACCTAAAATATAAAGGAATGACTCTAGTATTTATGCATTGAAGTCAACTGCCTTTCGTCACGTTTTACCGTGAGCGAAAGAGGCTGATCCTTCGTCAAATCATAAAACTATTGGCATCCTAAGCCGTAGAAAAGTGCTATGAGACATCAGTTTCATTTTAAACAGAAGCTTCCAAAAGATGAAATGTTTAATACTACGAGTAACTTTCATACAACATGACTGGATCTATGCCGAAGCCACCGATCAGAGATGTTTATCGGATCACAGATGGTTTAAACTTAAAACAAGAATCTTAGAAATGCAAAACTAATCCGACCTAAAAAAAATATTTTAAACAGCGTCGGTTAGATTTATGGTCTTTCGAAAAACTGGAGTTGTCCTTGTCGAAAAACCCTGATACTGTTTGCCTCGGTGGGTGGCTGAATTCGCCCCCGTTTTTTAACCTCTGCAAAACTCCGCATTCTCAGTATTGCTCTGTTTTTCATTGAAGGTTGAAAGATCGTGACAGAGTTGACGACAGTACAATGGTCATTGACAAAAAGTCTTTTCCTGTTCGGCCACATTAAAGGAGCAGTTTGCTTTATGTTTTTTCATGACTATTAACCTTTGGGTCAGTAGTATGTCAAACCAGATGAGCTATAAAAAGGCCGAACTGCTGAGTGATTTGAAGATAAAATACAGACTTCAGTATGAATTTTTAATTTCTTTTCGAGTTTCTGGTTGTTGCGCCATTTCAGCAGTCTCTGTTTGGACTGATGCAAACAGACTCGCAGACCATCTTCATTAACCGAGAAGAGTCTAGAACGCAGAGGAGGAAAAGATCGACTGTAATTTTAATTGCGAACAGCATGATTATAAGAGCAAGCGGGAGAGAAAGCAGTAGTGGCGTGACTCTGTGTACGGGCAGTTCATCCAACCATCTCATGATCAGTCTTGGAATTTCAGACACTTTGGCAGACATCCATCAAAAAAGTTTAAAACTGAAATTTGTAGTTATCAAGGGCCCGGCATTAAGTATCTGAGGTGCTGTCCCGGATGAATTAACTACCCTCACTACCTTTGCAACAACTCCACTGCACTAAAACAGGCTAAAATCAGTCTATTGTACATTGAAGGCACGTTAACTACTTTCAAAGCTTTAAAAAGGGAAAGAAAAGAAACTCAGTGGCATTAAAACCAGTCAAAATTTTTGCTTTATAAATCCCACAATTTCATTTGAATTTTGCATCAGAAAATTTTGGCAATGCTTATCAGGGAAAGTAACCTGTACTTGCCTTTCTTAAGCGGAGCAAATTGTACCAGTTATTAAACGCGTCATTTGTGGGCCACCCTCCGTTCGCGTTGCAGACACGAGCGTCCAAGAAGGGTGGTCCAGGGCCAGCATGCTAGTACTCATGCTCCCCGGGGAATGTCTAGATTTTAGGGCAATTGAGATCAGAATCGTGCATTCTGGGAGCAACTTTTGGCAGTTTTGTTAAAAACTTTTGGGACTGGCGCGATGGCAACCCCACACTTTCAGTCCCTTTATTCGTAAGATTGATCGAAAAGATCACCGAACCAGTGTGGATAAAATGGAAACATCTTCCTGCGTTATACTCATTGGCCTAAAAAGTGTTCGAGATGGTCCACCACCTCATCTTAATACAAAAAGAAAGCAATTATGGGGGATAAGAGGTTTAATGAGTGCCCACCTGTACCGAGCTGCCTCAGTCTGTGCCGGGGGGCTCCCATACTGGACAGGACGGGGTGATTCAGGTCCATTTAGAGAAAACTGAAAAGTACTAAGTCAGTTCTTGATAACTTTTACCACCTAGAAAGTTACCACAGAAATACGTTAAGAGAGGTGATAGAAAAGTAGTACGTTTTTAAAATGAGAAATATTCTAACATCGGAGTGCTTTCCCTTTTGAAACATTTCCGAAAACTGACGTTTTACATCCAGAAAAGGGTCTAAAGATAACAATTTTTTTTATTCTACCGTAAGTGATTGTTTTTTTCTGATGTGGAAATCCTCCAGCGACAGAGCCTACCGTCATGCAGTATCGCATGAGACTACGAGTCATTTAATTTCGCCAGCCCCTAATTCAGTCATATGATTCAGTTAAGCATGGTCTTAATCAAGATGATAGCTGTTTTAGTAAACTCTGACTAATAACCCAAGGTAGTACAAAATGTAATTTTAGAGGAAACGTACCGACTACCGGCGAAGTACATGCACTAGGCGCTTGTTTTTGGTTTTTTCTCCCGCTTTTTCATGAAAAACTTGTTTATAGGCTGGCTCCGCTACTTGGCCTTGGCTCCGAAAGCAAGACAGAACAGCAAGCAATCAAGAAAAGTCTGAAACTGCTGGTGAAGCAATCGCTTCATAGCAATGTTGAGTGAATGCCGAGTTGCTTTTAGAATCTTGATGATTTGTCGGCAGTTGCCCCAGAATTAAAGCCTTCAATTACAGGCCATAAACTAAATGGTTTTTAAAAATAGGCGAAAAAAAACCTAACTGAGTTGAGCAAATTTGAGACGGGATAAGTGTGATTTGGTTTTATTTCTTTCGTTTTACGTGTAACTAACGATGTCCCCATCAATCCAGGTCCGCCCACTCACCGAATTTCCTTTGAAGCGGTACAAAACTTCCTGTACGTCATGTCGCCAGGCGCTAAGAGTAACAACTTTCGACGAGTGTTTATCTTTGGTATTTGGCTTAATCTTGTCAAACTGTCTATCAACTACCCGGCGTCCACCAATAGCTTTGCGTTACACACCGGTGTATCGCGCTGTGAATTGGCAGCCCTCCAAGCAACTTTCATTTTCCAGAACACCTTGCCTGCGTCTGCCGTCTGGGCAGAAAACCAGTTTTGTTTTTAACACAAATACATTTATTCTATAGTAGAAACAGTTGGCATCTCCCGTTCAGAACTATAAATGTTAGAGTTTGGTTGAGGGTTGAAATATAGTGAGGTTTTTGTTTCGAAAAAAAAACCCCTATTGGCCTTAGTCAAGAGCTCTTTAAATTAGCTTTGTCACCTTTTCGAAAGAGGATTGGGACAATTCAACAAAACAAATACACCGAATGTGCCAGTTTTTCTGTTGCAGTATTTATTCGGGAACAGTTTACAAGTCTCGTCTGTAGACTGTACATGTATAGGTCTTCGCTGAACATAACTCCATCTGTCCTGAGATTAGAAGTTGTCTTTCGAAGAGTTAAAAAGCATAGACACTGCTAGACTCTATTTGTTTATAAATGTCTAACAAGTTCCGTTCGTCATGTTTTGGCACAAATCACAACTGGCGATAGAATCGACCTTTCACATGGCCTATCAATTGTTCGGCACTTCTAAAGGCGCTTGCCGCCTTTTAAAGTGCTTTTCAGAGTTGAGAGCGCAAAATTTTTTTAACAAAACAAATCAAAAGCTCGTGACAGCAAGAATAATTTCCATTCCTTTTTTAAAATTAGCAATATTACAACAAACACAAGTTCTTGGTGTGTCCTTTAGGCTATGCAGTCGATACATAAAATTCGTGAGAAAAAACCCTCTTTGTCTTGATTGATCTTTACCATCTCTACTTTGACGCGCGCGCAATGGACTTGCGCAATATATTTATAGAAAAATGTATTTCGATAGAAGTTGTCAACCCGAATTCTGCACTAGCGAAAGGTATTTGAAACCCGCCCCAAAATTTTCGAAAGCGAACGAAAAATTAAAGGAAAATGCCTATTAAGCCGAGGGAGGCCGGACTGCAGGTTTTATACGCAGCACGAGTGCGTTCTTCTTGACTCGTTGACCTGGTCTGTTGAAGATTTTCAACGCCCCTTTCTACCTGACAAGAAGGTAACGCAGTTCTTCTCCCATATGAAGTTATTGTGTCGCTCTCTGGTAACCGAAACTCATGTTCACTTTATAGGAACGAAAGTTGGTTGGCCTCTTTTGCCCTGAGTACAGCTCGCTCATTTTGGGAATGCGAAATTTGAGCGTAGTACGTTCGTGATCTGAAGGGAAACATATATCATCACCTCTCAATCTATTCTGTTTGACTCTCTCAATTCTGTCCGAGTGTCACCAATTCACGGTAATTAAACTAATTACGCTTCTGTTCTTATCAGAGTGGCCAAAATCGATCAAAAATGCTCGTGATTGGCTCGCCATAATTGTCTCAAAAACATCAAAGCGGCGCTTGCCGACACTGTCCCATAACTCCCTGCGGGCAGATGCGGTCTCTCGTGTACTGACTGATGATCGAAATTTCTGACTAGATCGCTGCCCTTGGAAGTCTCCTATTACAGTTTAGCATTTTTCATCATCCTAAGAAAACCCAACAAAGCTGAATATCTCCAAAAAGGTATTACGCTGTTAGCTGTGCCTTCGTAAAAGACTGGGATTCAGGTAATGCATTTCACTGAGGAGAAATTGACAAGCTCTGAAACCGTTTGGATTTGCAGGTTCGAAGTGCGAATTGGAGCTGGGTTGACTTGACGGGCAATGTGAGACGGACGATTCAACTCGTAGCGCGAGTTTTGATTGCAAGCCGTGAATGGTGAATTAACGTAAGTTGAGTGCTTTATTCGCATCGTTACTTTACAAAGGGATCGACACTGCTATTTATTTTGTTGGTGTGTGGCTCAATCGCTGGCTTATATGACACGTGCAAACTGTTCCTGCGTTGACATCCCGTCTTTTCTGCTGCATGACAAGTTTCTGAATGCAGAGGGAACTGTGGCTCTTCGCGGGCTTTTGCAAATATTTTCAAGGTCACGATAAGCTAGGAAATTCTAACGGTTTGCTTCTTGGGTAGCGAATTGCAGTGCCTCTTAGACATTCGATACGATGTCGGTCCAACCACTTCGCATCAATTTTGTTGCGAACTTCACACATCCATGTCCAAAGCTTCGGTGGTGAAAGTCACGGGGCTACTGAATTCGCAGCTCAATTTATAGTGCGGGGAAGACCTAATGGTTTTGTTTGTTTAATAGCCTACAGGAAGTCGGCGATTTGTGAAGCTTAAAATTTTTCTCATCACATTTGGTTGCTACTATTTGCGCGGGTTGCTATCCAGAAAGTTGGACATAAACTGATAAATGAAAAGTTGACGTGACAGAATTAATTGCCTCGTTGTTGTTTGCAGTAACTGCGACAAAGGGACTGTTTCTTTGCATATAATTGTTTGATCTGAACTTGACTGTGGTTGTTTGATACTGTTTTGACAGGAAATAAACAGCAGAAACTACAGGGAAACTCAGACAGACCATTAAGTTCAATTTTATTGCTGATTTTTGGATTAAATTTGGCATCCGCGTTTTGCTAACAAAGACGGTTTTCTTTTAGTTTTAGTTTCTCCAAGTTTTTTGAATTACGTATTTCGTGCATCTCGTTGGTTCGTTTTTCACATTAGCCTTGTACGTTCATAATCTTAAATTTAATAATGAAAGGAAGCTGTAGTTCTCCATTTATTATTATGTCAAAGAACAAAAGCACGTTGCCATTTGTTTTAACATATTCAAGTTGTTTAATGAATCCATTTTTGTGGGGATGTGAATTATAAATCAATAAGATCATATCTTTTAGTTTGAAAAATCAACAGAAGTCTATTAATGTTGAAAATCTAGTGAAGTTTCGCTTCTTTAACTAAAAGCCCCGCACTCCTCGGTGAACAAAACATCGAAAACCAGGTGAAGTTTGAAGAATGAGCAACGTCCAGTTGATAACAGTGATGCGGTTTGCATTATAAGCAGTTATGTTTTGGGCTAACTGTTGTAACAAAGTCAAAACAATAACAGCTATTGTCGTTATGGATCACATATTGAACAAACTGCACATTTTACGCCGTATAGTGGACGTAAAGAATGTCTGCTTTGCTGATCGTATTCCGTTTTGATACGTCCAGGAAGTTCATGCAGGAAATAGAATTCTTTATTTACGCTTTTCAGAATAAAGCGTTCCCTTTATCAAAAGTCCTGGCACGTTTAACTTCGATATATTCTATGCTTTCATTGTTTCTCTTTGCACTGAAATTGGGAAGCTAACCTTGTAGATACTGGATCGTTCTTAATCCCCCGTTCACAACTTATTTTTTATCTTCCTAATCCCAGACAATTCCTCAAATGTTTTGCAAAAGCTAAAGATTTACTTATGAATAATACAAGTTCTATGAAATGGAGTAAGAAAAATTATGAATAAATTAATAGAACGACCATTTGTTCCATTTATTTCAAATGCATGGAGGATAAAGAGAGCACTTTGTAAACCACATTGTCAGGGCTGAGAGGCTTTCATTCATTAGTTATACACGATTTTAAATAATTTATTGCTGTACCATTTTCCCGTCCATTAACAACACTTGACACATTGAAAGTGGGAGTCGGGATGTGTGTTTGTCATGGAAATAAATTGGAAATGTGAAAGCCATTTAGTTTTACAAAGCTGGGTAACTTTAATGGTAGTTAAAAGGGTTGCTTAGAGACTGTAAGTGCAAGAAGTTTCTGACAAATTAAACATGGCCAAGTCTTTGGCATGATTACATACATACATGTAGTATACACCGAAATTGTTTTTCTTTTATAAATAGACAAGCCATCAAACATTTACACTCCACTAAAAGGAGCTGTTTGTCTATAATATTTGTGTTAATGTGACAACAAAATTTAAACTTGCACTAAAACTTTCTCTATTTTTTGAATCCTATGTAGCTTAACTTTTCAGTTATTAGCCAAAAGAACTACAGAATAAATTCAATGAAAACACCTGACCCCATATATTATCACCACCTTTTAACAAGCTTTCTGAAGAGATTACACATCTGACTCATCTCTACATTATTTTTCTTTTACCAGTTATGAGCAATGGAATTACCTCTGGGGATAATCTTGGGCCTGCTTTTCAGACTTTGTAAAACTTACAACGTTATTAAGTAGTCTTCTCAAGCAGGTGAATTTTTCAGTTTAATTTATGCAAAGAACTGAAAAAGTTCTAAACAAGGAAGAGAACTAAAGATGGTCATGAAGGCTTGTAAGATGAACAGTTTTCATCGTCCTTTCATATTCTTTGTAAGCTTTTTGTCCATTTAACTCAAATGTTAGCTAAGTTTTTGTGAACCAAGGTGGGAACATCTTATTCCAATCATAAAAACAAATTTACTGTTTGTATAGAAGCTTCAGATCTCATATGGGATGGAGATGTTTCTTTTTAGAGTTTGATAAGCTGGGTATTTTACTTTGTTGTACTCACTGTCAAAAAGTTTTGGCAAAGAATATTAAAACATATATAGAACCTTGCATGCATAGCCCTGAAGACCCAAAAGTAAGCTTCTTTTCTTTTGCAAAGTAAATATGAGCAGTGTTTGCTAAAAGTAAGTGAAAAGAGCTTTCAAACTTTATTAATTAAAGTTAACGTTTTCCATGCTGGGTTTCCATTGAAACATTCTAGGTTTTCAACATATTTTGTGAAAAACTGACTTCTAGTGACCTTTCCCCTGTTATTTCCTTGCCACCTATTGGTAAGAGCAACTGAAAATGTTAATTGTAGTAGATCCAGAAAGGGCAGTAAACAAAATAAACTCAGATGAGATAGCAAACTTCATTAAATAAAATACTCGACTTAAACATACATATATACACATACAAAACAGAATAGGTAGCAGCTAGAGTGGCCTTTTGTTTCCACTCATAGTAACATGTATGGACTATCCCTTGGATCTCTCGGCAAAATTATTTCCCTAAATTTGACGTTGTAATTGGATATTGCATGTCCTTGTCTTGGATTTTATTTAAGAAGAGATTACCTTGAGTTCAAAGTATAAGGAATTCCCATGATAGTTGAAAGTTCTTCTTGATAACATCAACAGCCTCCTGGTCCAGTTGAGTTCGGGATTCTAATGAAAAGTCACTGTTATTGAAACCAGATGTGCTTCAACTCAGCTGAAAAAACTGCCCTCAAGGCACTTTGCCCAGAGCTGTTAGTTTTTGTTTTGGTGATGATTATGGAAGAAGAAAGTTAAAACCTTGCAGTGCAGTACTTTTAGTTTCATGCTGTAGAATGTCTTGACAAAAACGGTATAATTTGTGGTTAAAACAATAAAAAAATAGACTAAAAAGTCATGCAACAATTCCGAATGCATTTTGTTCTTGGACACATGCAAAATTTATAACAATGTTTGTGTTGAATTTGTTTTGTTTTTTGAAAGATTCCTCTACTATTTTGTGAGAACAAGAATAACAGCAATATAGCACTTGATTGTTTAAGTTTCTTTGTATTGCAGATTGGTGCAGACATTTTAAATCAATTTTCACTGCTTTAGTCTTGCCCCATTTGTAAACCCTTTAAGTTGTTTTGTTATCTCAAAGCTGGCAAGCAGTATCCAGGCGGTAAATTCATTATCTTTAACGTTATTTAATAAACATGTGCTGTTTGGAAAATGGAAACAAAGCTTTTCTAAGTGAAAAAAATAATCTCGCAAAAACATTTTTGCATAGGCTTGCCAGTGTTGTTTTGAAAACATGGAATATATGATGATTACCCCTTGGATTCGCCCTTTGTTGAATTATATTCTTTCCACAGGGAATGGCAACTGACCAAGAGAGCCCTGAAGTACTTGAGGCTGTCCCAGTATGTATACAAGTAGATACTAGGTGTATATGTTAAAACAGTTATACACAAAGGCTGCTTGGATAAATGATGAAGCTATACTGAATTATATCTTTTTGCTGTCTGAACTCAACTTTGTACTTGTAAACATCTTCAGGCTGATTTAAATTTTATCTTCTAGGCAAAGAGATCTCGACAAGAGAATGGCATTGATGACAGAGATAGGTTTGTAAATTCAAACACTTATCTATTCTGTGCTTTGTAAACTTCCTTTGAAAATTTCAGAATTTTTTAAAATTTCTTAGACAGATGAAAACTGTTGATTTGAAACACTTATTATATCTCCATCTATTTAAATTATAACTTTATTTCAACAGAATAACATAAAGAGTTATTTTACATTAGTCATTTTTAAATGTAGGGTTTTTGGAACAAATTCGTTTGACATATTTTTTAACTGTACATAATTTTAATATTCTCAATAGGATGTGTTAGTTGTAAAGTAAACAGTACACTCATTATTATGTAAAACTCAGATCTGGCAATTTTCTTTTATAACCTCAACCATTTCCAGTTTAACAACTAAACTTGTTGTGGACACAGTGGCAGTTTGAGTGAGAATTTAGCTGATCCTTACACAGAACTATTGAAGATTGAGTTAAACTGACAAGCTAGATGTTTAAAGTCAAGTGAAAGTAGAAAATGACAACTTATTTTGGGGGAAAGCGTCTGACACATCATTGGGTTACACAGTACAGGTAAAAAAAATTACTTTTACAATTCCTTTGAAAGGATTGGCAGCCAAATTTACATTATTTTCCTGTTTCTTTAATGACTATTTCATGTGGATTGAAATTTCTCCAAAATTTTTAAAAGACCTTGACAATTTTGGGAGTGAAAGTAAGAATATTAAGTATTATATTTTAGTATTAAAAAGTTCATAAACTTTTTTAGTTATACGGTACATCTCTATTTAGCAAAGAGTAAAAACAGCTTGACATTGAGTGAGAAACATAACCTTGGCTTGTGAATGTCAAGAGAGCATTAACTTGCACAACTGTGAATTTAAAAAATACTTTTTTGTGTCCACAATGCTCATCAAATTATTTCTTAATCATTCATTGAAAGAAACCTCAGGGTTGAGAAATACAGATTTATGAAATGTAAAAACAGCAATAATTTTTCATTTCTTCAAAATTTCAGTAAACACAACATGTTTTTACCTATAAGAAAATTAATAGAAACTACACTGGTTAAGCAAGCCTCTGCCATGAGTAATTTGATTGTGCTTTTTATTTGTGACCCTTGGATTGGGAATAAGGTTAACCTTTTCCCAAGTTATCAAATAAGAGTGAGTTATTGGTATTTTTATAAAGCTTGAATCAAGTTGAGACTACAACTTTTATAAGTTGGATTCAAGATATTTCTCTTATAATAAGCAAGAAAAAACACCTATAAGGGTGTAAAACTATCTCTAACTTTGATATTGGTAAGATTTGGATTGGTAACTGTGCAGAGGTAACAGTACAAAATGGCAAATAAATATCTAATAATAAAACACACATAAGAAGTGCTGTGAAACAACTAGGTTGGGTGAGCTGCATAATTTATTAACTAATGTTCAATTTTTTATCTTACAATTGCCATTTCTTCTTGATTTGTCCCTAACATCTTCCTTCTGACAAACTACCTGAGCTTAAAACCTGAAATTACTAGAGTTGAGACCCCTTTAAATTTTACCAAAAGGGTGTTTTTATGGTGGTTTGAGGTTTTAGAGACAGGGTGACAGGCTACAAGGAAGACTGTTAAGATGAAAGGGGGAATGGCTAATGTTGATAAATGTACAGATTGCAAACTGTCAAGATCTAGTACGCATATGCTAGCTGGTTCATGCCAGGTTTTAGTCTGCACATATATCAGCATTAGACATTTTTCTTTTAATCTTGAAAGTTTTTATAAGTATGCATGGTCATAAAACTGTAATAGACAGTTCTAATGTTAGCATATTGATTTTTTTGCTGAGTAAAATTTATTAAAGATCATTGTGTTACCTAATTTAAGAATACCAAAAAACAATCATAAACAGTGGGGAGGCTTTTTACTGTATATTTAGCATTATTGTAAACTGTGTAAAAAGTAATCCAGTGAATTAGACTCACCTTGCTGCTTCAAATGCCAGAATAAAGTTACCATTTGATATAATTTTTGAATGCTCACATATAAAAAAACTGTGCAACAGCTGTTTCATCAGTTTTTTACACCACAAAATTATATTCACACACATGTCAAGGTGGTGTATAGACTGTTGTAATGATGCTGCAATGAGTTCAGTCTGTATGTGAAATCAAAATAGACATTTCAAATGATCCTTAATACATTTTAACCCTCCTTGACACCAGTCTGTATTATGGTAAGATATGTCAAAATACTTTATCAAAATAAATTATTATTAAATAAAATCTATACATCCTCTTATTAGCTGAGTGCGGGGTCCGTGTGGCAAGTTTCTTCCTTCCTATTAAAACAAGGAAGGAAAAAACCAGGATCTGTAACCTGCCATACGGACCTAGCAAATGAAGCTAATAAGATGTTTATTATATGGCTTTGTTGATTATTCCAGTTTTGAAAAGGTGATCGAGAGTTAGAGGTCTCTGTGGCTACTTACGGACCTGGAGTTGACAAATCACAGCACGCGGAACCAATCAGCCATATAATAAATAATTTTTATTCTTGAGAGTATCTTGTGGTTTAAAAGGTATATTTAGGTACTGACTGCAAAAGGGAGAGCAACATGTAAAGCAAAATTTTCAGGCTCAATTACTTTTTAATCATCTGTATCTCTGTTTTAGCTTAAATAATTATAGCCAAACAGTGTAGTTAATAAAGATTCACAAATATTTTGTGAATTTTTGAAGGTAATTTGGGACAAAAAGTTATGTGGGGTGATTTGTTAATTTTGAAGGAAATTTTAGTTATGGATTTTAGGTCAGTTTAAAATCAATTTTTGGAGTTAATTAAAAATATTTAGTGGGCAGTCATCAGCTCATTTGCTATTGGAGGAATGGCACTTGCTTGCTCAGAGGAAGTGGTTGTTGCATTCTTTTATATTTTTTCCGATTTAAATATCCTCCCCAAATCCCCTAGTCGCGACCAAAATTAAGGTGTCCCTCCCCCCTAATGTTTTTAACAGAGAGCAGATGGAATTAAGACAAATGCAATTTTAGTGAGATTTGTTATTTTAAGTGAGACTCGTTTTCGAGGGGGGATAATTCATATTAAGCAGGGTTTAACATTAATTTAACATTGACCTATTGTTAGTGGTTTTCAAACATTTATAGTTTTATTTGGCATTATTTCATTTAGAATGGTCTAATAGCTCAGAAACGTGTCATAACTTTGTCAGCTGTAATTTCTGTATTGGACATTCTTAATCATTTGTTCCATATCCTTTTGGCTTGATTGTTTGCAAAGTTAAGTTTGTCCCAGAGATGGAAGTTTACCTTCAGTTGGGTGTGTTTTAATTTTTGTGTTTGAAATGTGTTACGGATTGGACTTCCCATATAAGGTTTGGTCAGATTACCAGGTACCGGTATATAAAATTATGAGCATGTATCAACAGATAAATTTTTGTGTTTGAAATGTGTTACGGATTGGACTTCCCATATAAGGTTTGGTCAGATGACCCGGTATATAAAATTATGAGCATGTATCAACAGATAACAAACTAGCTGATTAGTCTATCAAACTGGCTGCGTTACATAACATAAACATGGTGTCAGAAGTGGGATTCAAATCCATGCCTCCATTTGAAGACCAGTTGTTACAAATTTGTTATGCTGTGACTTTAGATTACATTTAAAATGAACAAGAGGCCATTTAAATAGCCTAACTGAGGCCCAGCTGTATAGTTAGCAGCTGCTCTTTAAAAGAAGAATGAAACTTACAGTATTTACTAATTTAAGTCTGGCTTAGTTACTACAATTTTTGCATTATTTTGAAGGGAAATATTCTGGCATTTAACATGAACTGATGAAGTGGAGTGGATAATATTTACTGCTTCTGATTTCTGCTGATAATATAAATAATTAACAATTATTCCACAAACACGTGTTGGATATGAGCTTTTAGATAGCGGGCGAGGTGCGAAGGACCGAGTCGGCTATCATAAACTCATATCCAACAAGCAAGAGTGGAATAATTGTTTTATTAAATACCAAACACTGGATAAAAATATCTCGAATTCCGTTTTCTATCGAGTTGAGTTTT
>JAOBRG010155544.1:6587-48863 GCA_027574985.1 Umimayanthus nakama | reverse complement strand
GTCCAAACTCACAATCTAGCTGCATTCATTTTACCATGATTTCATAGGTAAAATTACATTCTGAGATTTAGTGTGTAGCCTAACAGGTTATTAAAATTTAGGTTCTTACTCGTGGATTTTTACTGTACTAGTATACTTCAAGCAACAATACGGCCTTGTTGCAGGTTTTGCTAGTTACAAAAAATTCCAAACTACGGATTTTTAATTTTAACTAAATGGTTAAAACCTTATCCGAAGTTTTCCCTAGTGATTTCTTGTTTCTTTTTACTCGAAACTGCAGAAAACATGTGACTCCATCCTAAATCACCAACTTGCCTTCGAACAAAAGCACTAATCACACATACTTTTATCGATTGTATTTATTGGAGCATCTACCGTTTGCAATTTTCACAGATGCAGGCACGCCAGTGACGGATGAAAATTTGAAAAATCGTCAACGGGAGAGGGGTGAACTCCGGTGCCCCTTCGTTTATGTTTATCAGGCATACAGCTCCGGAACTGATTTCACGATTTTATCAAACATTTATGGGAAATTTTGCGTATATTTTTAAGTTACAAGTGACCAGGTTACTATGGCAAGCAGCTAATAAAAAGTGCTATCTTTAGCCTACAGGGGAAAAATGATGCTCGTGGTCTTGGCGCTATTTTAGTTGATGGGAAAAATTCATGTCATAGCTGAGTTTCTTGCGGTACCTAAACTACCCTTTAATCACCAGATAACTCTATTTTAACTCCTTTATGTCGAATGGAAAACAAGTCAAGGCTATACACTCGGTAACGGTGGTTTAAACATGATTTATAAGTCACTTCTTTTGCAAAAGAACTCAAAATTAGTATCATGGGTAAAAAACATATGTGTTACAAGTTCTGAAGCAGAATAAAAAACACTTATATATCCTTTTTAAAATTGTAAGTGACTGGCATGACATCTCACTTCTAAACAAAAAGCCACTTCAATCGAAAACCAAAGTGGGTGGAGTAGCGATCTCGCTTGCCAAATCGTCGCGACTTTCGCCTTTTCCCAGTATGTTCTTAGTTGCTTAGCATGTTCTTTCAAAAAACGTTGGTCTTTTTTCAACCTAGTGTTCATATAAAAATATTCTGTTAAAAAAGATAGTGTCCTGTGAAGAACTATACTTCCCTTGTGGAAGGCAAAAGCGCTAGGAGGTATGAGGGCCCAAAGAAAAATCTTTTAAAAAAAGAAAGGCAGATGGCGCGTGGGGGAATTTTCAATGACAAAAAGCATCTATTTAGTTACGCTCGTAATATTCGGAAGGAACTCATTAAGTTGCCACGGTCTTGTTCTTGCACACAAGGAGTCTACAGAATAAAAACTGACAAAAAACTTCACCAATCTTTTTGTATCCTTAATGTCACCGAGCCAATATATGGATTACGGCAAACGGTTTTAGTAGCTGTTCTTGTAGGATAGCGTTCTTGAGAGGTGCAGGAGTTGCAAAATACGGCCTGATGCCTGAGGTGCGACTCTCAACAAGTTTGGGCGAAACATATTGAGCAATTCATATAGAGTGCAGGGTTCTTTTTGTTCGTGCCAGTATGATAAAGTAAAAGGCTGAGTTTCATAAGTATGTTAGTATAACGTAAGTTGTAGTCATTTAATATGTACTTGGTGGCTCTCCTTTGAACTCTCTCAAGAAACGCCAAAATGTGAACGTACTAGTGCCAGGTATAGCGATCTTTTGCTGTTAGTGTTAGGACGATTACCACTATCTCTTTTACCAATAAAGATTCCTATCCGCTCTTTCTTTCGCAGTGGCTACCTGTTTCCTCCACTTAACTCTGAAGCTGTTTTTTGTTAAGGTAATTCCGGCTAAATTCTTACTAGACTTAAGTTGATTCCACCGTCCTTAAGCTTGGTAAGAACTCAACCGGATCGCGTTTTATGCGTTGGATATTTAGAAGATTGCATTTTGAGATGTTGAAAGGCAGGTTGGTGCGAGTGCTCCATTGGTTGAGGGAGGAGACATCGATTTTGACGGATGGACAGAGCAGATATTGAGGATATTGATCTGAAACATTTTGAGACATCCGCAAAGAGAGGAAACACTCGAACCATGGCGAAACGCTGTGGAGTAGGTCACTAAATTGATGAGTACTAGAAAGAACAGACGACCAAGTATGGATCCTCAAAGGTACTCCAGGCGATACTGGGTAGAACATGGAACAGCTGTTGTCAATAACCACCAACTGCTGACAATTCATTTACAGGTAGTCAGTATATATCACACAAGCAATGGTCCATCCATACCATGAGGTTTTATCTTGTGTGAAACAAAGTCAAATGCCTTAAACGCAATGTCAACTTGGCCTGATTTGACTAATGTAACACCAATTTCTATTAAGAAACACGGTCATTGGGTGACTGTCGAGCAGCAACTTAAGAAACCGTGCTGGTGAAAGTAGTTTTGCGGGTGGACAAACGAACTGCTACGTGAATAAAGAGGCAACGTTCAAGGACTTTGAAGAGGATGCATAACGGGGAGATTGCCGATAATTCTTCACACTCTGTCGCCATTCTTAAACACTGGAACCAAAAAAAAGATAAGACATGTAGCACATGTGTGACAAATCGATAAGCTTGGAATTTGATCCAAACACAGGCAGAATCCAGAGCTATTGGTTGTTGTAACAACGTTGCCAAAATAAAGTACAACTTGCGAAGACCGTATTTTTTAATTTTATAATTAATTTTCCAACTTTCTATTGCCCCTATTTTTTTATAAGAACACAAGGCTGAAAATCCCCAAAACTTAAGAACATCTTAAGGTCCTAAGAACTTTGCAATCATAGTGTATTTACCAGTAGTAACAACCCGTCAGTAAAGTGCTGCCGTGAACTTTCGCAATTTTCTAGGGTGGACGGCCTGAATTTTCTTACTAATAATGAACATTTGACCCCTTCCATACTTAGGTATTGTCAGCTGGTTCCCGTTTTAAAAGCCACCAAAAATTTATTCCCCAACGCTGGCCGTTATTCCTCGTTATAAAATACAGAGATTTGACTGAGTGAAAGGACTGAAAGAATGCATGTCAATGTTGTTTGACGAGTGGTTGTACAGCTTTAATAGTAGTGCAGTCACGATGAGTATAAATGCTTGTTGTTTAGACAACCGGTGAGAGCAAGAAAGCCGTTATTAGAATCCATTAACCTTATTATTGAATCTACACTTCAGGTACTGAGCTATCGCACACTCGCCCTTACTATTGCATCTATGTTTCAAATATTGAGCTAGCGCAGACTCAACCTTATTTTTATATCTACATTTCAAGTACTGAGCTTGCGCAGACTCGACCTTATTTTTATACCTATATTTCAAGTACTGAGCATGCGCAGACTCGACCTTATTTTTATATCTACATTTCAAGTACTGAGATGGCGCAGACTAGACCTTATTTTTATATCTACATTTCAAGTATTGAGCTTGCGCAGACTCGACCTTATCTTTATATCTACATTTCATGTACTGAGCATGCGCAGACTCGAACCTTATTTTTATATCTACATTTCAAGTACTGAGCTTCCGCAGACTCAACCTTTTTATTGTATCGACCCTTCAAGTACTGAGCTGGCGCACACTCGACCTTACTTTTGTATCTAAACTTCATGTAATGAGCTGGCAAAGACTCGAACTTACTATTGTACCTTCACTTCAAGTTGAGAGCTAGTGCAGACATGACCTTATTATTGTATCAACACTTCAAGCACTGAGTTTGCGCAGCCTTAACCTTATTATTGTATCTACACTTCAAGCACTGAGCTTGCGCAGACTCCACCTTAATATTGTATCTACAGTTCAAGTTCTGAGCTTGCGCAGACTCCACCTTATTATTGTATCTACCTTTCAAGCACTAAGCTTGCGAAGACTCAACACTATTATTGTACCTACACCTTAAGTACTGAGCTTGCGCAGACTCCACCTTATAAGGGTATCTACACTTCAAGTACTGAGCTTGCGCAGACCCCACCTTATTATTGTATCTACCCTTCAAGCACTGAGCTTGCGCAGACTCCACCTTTTTATTGTATCTACACTTCAAGTACTGAGCTTGCGCAGACTCTACCTTATTATTGTATCCACATTTCAAGTACTGGGCTTGCGCAGACTAAACCTTATTATTGTATCTACCCTTCAAGTACTGAGCTTGCGCAGACTCCACCTTATTATTGTATCTACCCTTCAAGTTCTGAGCTTGCGCAGACCCCACCTTATTATTGTATCTACACTTCAAGCACTGAGCTTGGGCAGACTCCACCTTATTATTGTATCTACACTTCAAGTTCTGAGCTTGCGCAGACTCCACCTTATTATTGTATACACACTTCAAGTACGGAGCTTGCGCAGACTCCATCTTATTATTGTATCTACCCTTCAAGCATTGAGCTTGCGCAGACTCCACCTTATTATTGTATCTACCCTTCAAGTACTGAGCTTGCGCAGACTCCACCTTATTATTGTATCTACACTTCAAGCACTGAGCTTGCGCAGACTCCACCTTATTATTGTATCTACACTTCAAGTTCTGAGCTTGCGCAGACTCCACCTTATTATTGTATCTACCCTTCAAGTACTGAGCTTGCGCAGACTCCACCTTATTTTTGTATCTACCCTTCAAGTACTGAGCTGACGCAGACTCCACCTTATTATTGTATCTACACTTCAAGCACTGAGCTTGCGCAGACCCCACCTTATTATTGTATCCATACTTCAAGTACGGAGCTTGCGCAGACTCCACCTTATTATTGTATCTATCCTTCAAGCACTGAGCTTGCGCAGACTCTACCTTATTAATGTATCCACATTTCAAGTACTGGGCTTGCGCAGACTAAACCTTATTATTGTGTCTACCCTTCAAGTACTGAGCTTGCGCAGACCCCACCTTATTATTGTATCTACACTTCAAGTACTAAGCTTGCGCAAACTCCACCTTATTATTGTATCTACACTTCAAGCACTGAGCTTGCGCAGACTCCATCTTATTATTGTATCTACACTTCAAGTTCTGAGCTTGCGCAGACTCCACCTTATTATTGTATTTACCCTTCAAGCACTGAGCTTGTGCAGATTCGAACTTATTATTGTATCTACACTTCAAGCACTGAGCTTACGCAGACTCTACTTAATTATTGTATCCACACTTTAAGTACGGAGCTTACGCAGACTCCACGTTATTATTGTATCTACACTTCAAGTACTGAGCTTGCGCAGACTCCACCTTATTATTGTATCTACACTCAAGTGCTGAGCTCGCGCAGATTCGAACTTATTATTGTATCTACCCTTTAAGTGCTGAGCTGACGCAGACTCAACTTATTATTGTATCTACACTCAAGTGCTGAGCTTGCGCAGATTCGAACTTATTATTGTATCTACACTCAAGTGCTGAGCTGACGCAGACTCCACCTTATTATTGTATCTATACTTCAAGTGCTGGGCTTGCACAGATTCGAACTTATTATTGTATCTACACTCAAGTGCTGAGCTCGCGCAGACTCAACTTTATTATTGTATCTATACTTCAAGTGCTGAGCTTGCGCAGATTCCAACCTTATTATTGAACCTACACTTCAGGTACTGAGCTGACGCAGACTTCGCCTTATTTTGAGTACGAAGCATCAGACTTGCCCTTACTATTGTATCTACACTTCAAGTACTGAGCCTGCGCAGATTCGACATTATTATTGTTTCTACACTTCAAATACTGAGCTTGCGCATACCTCATCCCAGTCGCTTAGTATGCCGTACTGAAACACCAGCAGGAAAAAAATTGGATCAGTCTTGAGCTTGCACGTCGTTTATAGAAAGTTCTGTTTTACTCGATGTAATGTCAGTACTCGTTCAAGGAGAAGTGTCACCCTGTTTAGTATAGCACGGAATTTTAAGGTTACCGTTAACCTTTTCAGTTTTTCGTATTTAACTTCGTTAATACTCATCGGCTACCAGCAAACCTATTATCAATGGAAATCGTATGAAATGATCGAGATGATGGTGATTTTTTAAAAGAAATTTTTTCCTTTTAAACGAATGCAATCTTCACATTTCAAACTAACCCTTTCACTTCTAGATGTCAATGCGTCTGTCAGCTTCAATTTACGCCGTTTGTAAGTTGTTTCTCAGTTTTAGTACCATTTGGGCTCCAATTCCGTCTTGGCGATTTTTGTTAAGATTGTCTTTAATTTTCTGCAGTCATTAGAAGAACATTCCCCATTTGCAGTATATAAAACTGCACTGTTTGAGTCATAAAAAAATAATTGGAGCCGAGTTTCAAAATTTGCAAGGACGGTTTACATCTTCAGCTATTATTTTACAAGCTTGCCAATTTGACAGCGTGATGTTAGAAACTGAGGGAGAATTGATCATTTCCAATGTCGCAGTTTTAGCCAAAACCTGTCTTGAGAAGTCCACTCCTTAATACGCCGCACGTCATACAGTTTCACTTTACGGTAAAACCTCTCGTTCGTCAGATCTCGCAAACTATTAGACGTATTGAAAAACAGTTTTTGTTACTAAAAGTTCATTTAATTATGCAAAAAAATCAATTCGGTTTTTTTGATCCGTTCTAACATGAACGGTAACCATAAGAGGTTCTTGGTCACGATGGGGGGAAGGAGGGGCGTGCAGAAAGTGCCCGCGACAAATAGATCGAATACTATTAGGACAACAGTAAAACTTGTTGGGTCGGTACAAATTCTCAATTTAACCTTGGTATGAATGGGGTTTTTTGGCGGACGTATGACGTCTTATCAGTGGCGTCACCAAACTTTTTTGGGCGGCCGTCCTGTTCTTTTATCACAACGTCTTGCTTTTAAAACTCAAAAGTAGTGGAAAATTGTTGGAATGAACTTTAACAGTAAGAACTACAATTGCATATAAAAATAAACTCGAAAAATATTGCTGAACATTCAATTAAAAACTAGTTGCCTTGGAAACGTGTTGACTTAAACAGCACAATCATAGTTCCCTAACAAATTGGAGGAATAGTCAGTAAATCTGTGTGCTCCACCTTTAGCGGTTCGTTTATAAGCGAGGTTGGAAGATGGCGCTGCCACTTTCTACCGTCCCCGCCCTCCCCAAAGAATGAATGAACCCACATATGCAACGCTGCAGCTTCAGTTGAGCTAAGAGAACAAACCAACGTCCTAATGAAATTCCAGATAGCTCCAGAGACTGAAAATGATATACACGAAAGCAACATTAGAAAGAAGAGAGCAAACCCGAATTTGAAACAGAACAGAATGAGAACCCAACAGAACAGAACAGAACAAAACAAAACAGAACGAAAGAAAACAACAGCAACGACTCCAACAATACAGTACAAATCGGAACAGGCAAGGAGTGAGAAACTTTCTTCATTCTTTGTTCAAACTGCTATTTCATCACGGATCTTTCACAGAAGTCTTGTTTTACTGCCAGCGACAAAACCACTTAACATTGACATATTGCGAAATACGGTGTTGAGTCATTATAACTGTTGTTCAGTTGTAAACTGACAAACTACAAAAATTCCTGCGCATACCAGGCATTGGATGGCAGGATGGCACAGAAGTTGAAAAAAGAACTATAAAAACTCGCTTTACTTTTACCGGCTGGTCGATGGCGTTGTCAGCAAGTGTTTGCCGAAGTAACGATAAAGCATACGGACTTCTAAGCACAGTTTTTTCTATATAAATCATAAGATAAGGAGGTATTTGTCATTCCCTATTTGATCTGGTATAGTTCCCGCGGCTTACTTCTATTGATATATATCTTTTCGCAATTTCATGTTCTACTGTTCTGAGCCAACAAGTTAAATCTTATCTGTTTTTTCCAAGTTTACAGTTTATTGCTGGAAAAACAAACATGATTTACAACATTTATCGCCAAAACGATCACGTTTTCTACAACAGATTTAAACTTTAGTAAAGCAATGAAAAAATATCGATTTAAAGGAAAAAACCGAGTTAACGTGGAGATTTTGAGAGCATGTAACTTGTGTAGACATGACTTATGACTGAAGGTTACCGTTGTTGTATTTAAGCGAGGCACTTGCGATTATCAGAGTGCTACAGCTTATACTGCATATATGAATCCTCAACGATCGCTCCGTACAGAAATTAAATAGAAAGAGCAAAGACTTTTGAAAGTCATAATGATTTTTAAGAACACTTAATGTTACCCTATAACTTACATGCTTTAAGGTAAGCGCGGTTTTTTACAGACTCTTTATTTCCAGTTGTAGTTCAATAAATGTGACTGAATGTTCTTAGCTTAACAATAGAGCTATCTCTGTCAAATCTAAACTGCTAGAGAACTGACTAAACAGTCCAGAACGTTAGCGTTTATAGTTCTTCAGTTACAAACTAAAGTTACATATATTTATTGCCTCGCAACGGCCAGACCATGTTACAAATTGAATGACTGGCCAAAATGATAGGCGGGAAAAGAACACGATTAAAGTTTCCCAAGACTGTATTTTGCACTTTGTCTAAAACGTTTTATAGTACAACATCAATTGTCAATAATTGATCAAGGCCTAGTATACTTATTTCGGAGTAAGTTAGTAATAGTAAGTTAATAAACAAAGTTTCAGTGAATGTTTAAAACTTAACAGTTTATAGTGATGATACGTGTTCGGCGTGATTTCTCTAATTTCGGTTTGTGGTAACGCTGCTTTAAAACTATAAGTCTCGACGAGACAGAACATGCAGTCAGTACAAAAAATGCTCATATACCATAAACAAAGAAACTTGCCTCCTTATAAATTTGATTTTCAATTTAATAGAAGAATCTAACTTGCATTTACGGAAGTCACTTTTCAAGATTGTATATGTATTCATGACTGAAGTAGCCCTATCGATTTTCTTTCGTGCAGAGAGCGCTCTTAAGGTGTGTACATATTGTAATCTGATATACAGCAAGCCCACACCTCGTTTATTACTTGGCGTTTCCCTATTGACAAGAGCTTGAAACTTGAAACCACCGGTTTTTGACTTCTTTAGTTGTTTTTTCTGTCAAAACTTAAGCAATACACAAAAGTTTTTTCTTCGTCTATGTTAATATTCTGACTGTCGGAGAAAATGAAATAAACTATATTTGCATCTATCTGGGAAGGAAATTTGTTGCTTCCTAAAATAATCTTGTTGGCGAATCACGCAGGAACTGAAGAAGTTTGCCATCAAGTTATCAAGCAAAAAATAACTTTGCTGTCTAAGAAAGGGAGACACTTGGCCATGCCAGCTAGTTTTGGATCGAAGCTATTAATTAGGTCTTCCACTAATTTTAATTAAGTTTCTACTTTATTATTTTAATTAAGTTTCGGATTAGGTCACCTTTCTCGTTTGAAAAGATAACAGATTGAAACCGAACTCGAAATACACTCATGAAGTGCTAAACGATCAAAGACACTTGTAAGTTGTTGGGCTTCCAACTTCATTTAATGATTTATACTTAAGTAGAAAAACTCCAAAAAGGAGGTTGTCAAGACATCCGATGATAATGTTACGGTTACTTTGAAAAGCTTTCAGGTTTTTCATGCATTTCGATGACTTCAGCTTTGGCTTACGTTCTTTCACCTCACCTTTTTCAGAAACGGATAAATCGAACAACGACCCAATTCCTTTCAATTTCAATTAGCTTACTTGAAGAATTGTCCCATTTCCTCTGTTCTGGAAATTCTATATCAATAATAATCTTTGCTTACTTTAGTTCTTGCTCGTAATTAAAAGCTGTTTAGCTCAAAAGCAAGATAAACGATGAAATGTCCTTTTAACATGAGACAAAAAATTAATAATTTAGTGCACACAAAACCCATCATGGCGAAGCAGGTGAGGCAACACAGTCTTTGAAATGCCGCCTTCAGTTGAACACTTTTTTGACGATAATTTCAACATGCAATGTCAAAACGAAACAATAAAAAATGAGATAAACTTAACTTCTTTCTACAAAGAAAGCACTCAAACAAGAATTCAAAAATCTAGAACTAGAATCACCGGTCTATTCGGGTTTTCAAACATTTCAGTTCTGATTCCTGTGAAAGTTTAACTCTCAGCTCTCGTCGCAAAAGCTTTTTTTGAAAGTTCGAAATCCGCTTTTTGAATGATAGAGGACGACAATGGCTATTTTCTGTCAAACTACAAAATGTCAATAAGAACACCCGATTACATCAGCTGCCCTCAATTGTGTCTAGAACTTGTTGAGACGATCATTAAAAAAACAGTTTTAAGCCATAGAAGCCCATCTTCGATCACAACAAATTCTAAACTCGGCGAATATTCTTGTTTGATTGCTGCATAGCTACCAAATCTGGTGGATTGAAAGAAGTTCTACATTTTCAAAAAGGTAGAGTTTTTTTTATCTTTTCAATGCCAGCCAGTTCCTGCTACACAATCACAGATAACTATTGTCGCTCTTTGTTTGTTTCTCCCTCAACCAAACTTCAACAAGATGCTAAGCCAAACTGCTCCCTCTTTGATCTTAAACTACTAAACAGAGATAGTTATCATTCTTGATAGTGTTTATAGGTACTAACAGTGAAACAAAAATTATTTAATTGAAAAAGTTCTCATTTTGTTGTTTTATATCCATATATAGTGATATATAGCTAACTTAGGACAGTTTGAGTTGTAAAGACAAAACAGCCGTATGAGGTAACTTCCTGGTGAGCAACAATCGGCTCACGAGTAAATCCTTCATTACTATAAACAGGCAATGTAACTGGCTTCGGGTGCTTACTTACCGTTAAGAAACCCGACCCACGTGCACGTGTCTAGAGATATAGTTACTAACTACAAAACTTACTCACCGATACACACATAAAATCGGGTAGAGATACCTACTTGTCACACTCAACCACTCGCACATGAACAGTTCCTTACATTCGCATATCCACTCTCACTGCTACTGCTTTCAGTAGTAATAATAATATTAATAAGAAAAATGAAATAACAATAATGATAATGTTAATGTTAATAGATGTAATAAAAATACTGAGTAATACACTTAATTGATGCTGTGGTGCAAAATGCAGTACTGAACGTAAAAATTGGGAAATATGAAAAGAAAACAGGAAGTACTACAAAACGCCTTTACTTCAGAGTTTCCAACCTTTGCTTTGTTCAAAATCGGGGCATTTCTTTAAGATTACAGTAAATGGATGGGAATCGATAAGAATCAAATTCTGCAATTACAACAAAAGTATGGAAAAGAACCTCGTAGAGAATCGGGCTGCCCCTCCTAAGTCGGGGCGGTTGGACACTTCTAATTGTTCTTAAACTTCAGAATAACCTACGCCATGATGTTAGACCCTGGACAAACGTTGATGCAAGTCTATACAAGTCAGTGCAAGCTTTGACCTCCAAACTTGCAAACAACTTGCACTACGTTTGGATATAGATGAAACCGCATGATCTGCGTTCAGTTTAAGCTCGCAAAAAGTCGATGCAAGTTGGTGGCAAAACGAAACACAAAAAAGTGTAGCTTTAAAACTTTTACCAACCTGCATCTACGTTTGGTCACAACTTTAAAATCAAAGTGTGTCGATGTCGCTCAGTTAAAAAATATATAAAGTTCAGTTTCTGCTTGCTGGACTCTTGTATGGTCTGTTGCTTATGCTTGTATCTATAGACGAAACAGTACTGTCTGCAGATTGAGTATGTATGTATGTTTGTTTGTATGTGTGTATATATGTACGTAAGTACGTTTGTATGTATGTATGTATGTATGTATGTATCTATGTGTGTGTTTGTGTTTGTGTATGTATGCAGGTAGGTAGGTAGGGAGGGAGGGATATGTGCATCTATCTCAACATTTGGCTGTTTGCCTGTAGTTCGGTCTTCTTGTCTATATCTAGGTATGTTTCTGCCTGTAACTATGTCTATGTGTGTGTCAATCTATCTTTATATCTATAAGTCTATCTGTATCTGTCTGTCTGTCTCCCAATCAATCTAGCCCAGCCTTCAGTTTGTGCCAATTTGTCTGTTCCCATCTTTCCTGTTGAATCTCCACTCATCAAAAAATATCCTGCTGCGTCTCGTTTCCCCAAATAACAGTTTTCTCACGAACAAGTCTATTTCGATCTCAACTGATAAGCATTACAGTTAACTAACGCAGCAAAATCCGACCAAGCGTCTTACCAATGTAATTCTCTTCTAAAACTGCATAGTTTTTGTTTTAAATTTTGTTACCACACACCTCCTAACCCTGGCTTTGGATGAGAGGTTGATGGGGGCTTCGGAGTTGCCCGGCCGAGTCGGCTTAAAAAAGAAACGGTTACTTTAATCGCGTAGTTATGGTTTTTCAAATCTGACTAAGGACTGAGTCGCAGCCAAACGTACAATGACTGAGTACAAATCTCATGCAACCTTGAGAAGGTTGTCATTCCACACACGCATTTAACAAACACTACGCACGAGTGGCCCGTGTCATCGCCTCTTACGGAGTTGATCTTCATACTTACATATTCTACTGATTCTGTCCAACAAAAACACTATTTTTTTATTTCACCACCCAAAGAAGAGTGTTATCATATGGTTTATCAAGTCTCGCACGCTAGCTCAGGACACTACTTATAGAATGCTGGAATCTTAAAGCGCAGCCGCAATCTTACCTCAAATCTTTGACAGAGTAAGACGAGCCAGAATTCAAAACCATGCAACACTGATATATAAGATTTATACCCATATCTGTGCTAAAACTAGCAATTGAACAAACATTGGGACAGTACTCAAAGCTCAGTGGGTAGACATCTATGATTTCCGTGTTTCTGTGGCTAAAATCTCGCAGACACAAAAACAGATTTCGGTTTATTCTCGCATCGCCTTATGTCTGAAACCGATTCACAGCCAAGTTCCAAAAGCAAACAAGTCTGCACGTTTTTGACTACTTCTGTGTTTGACGCTCTGATCGAAAGCTAAACAAAAAGCATTACAAAAACAAGGCTTGCCATTTCTTTCTTACTCGCAATGTACCATGGTACATTTTGTGCTCACCGTTAACGTATCATAAGCTTGATCGTGTGTGCTAACTTTATCCCTCAGCAATTAAGATCTTTATCAGATGATGAAAAGCTAGATTATCCCACACATGAGACAAAAAAGCTTCATAAACAAACAACTGATCACGTTCCAGACCTCAGCGCTGGGAAACTAATCTCGCATGTTAAAAATGAAGTAATCGGATTCAGCTCATTAATGTTAATCAGTTTAACAGAGTCTTGATAATGAACAGACTTAGCTTTCATGAGCTAATACAAAAGTAGTAAGCGTTTTTTGCACAATGTTCAAAATTCAAATTACGCCAAAATGATCAGATCTGGAATGTCTGCTACGTAATTACATTCCTTCGGCCTGTAGCACTGCTGTATTGGCTGTATACACAATTTTCTTATAAGAACAAACTAAACAAGAACACCCAGGCTGAGATTTGCCCAAAAATTAAGAACAGGCTAAGAACCACCAGGCTGAAATTTGGATCAGAAAAACTTAAGAAATTTATTTAATCCTTGTACACAGATTGAGATGTACATGAAAACAGAACTTGCCAGAATTTTGCTTTGTCATCGCCATCGGTGCTGGAAGAGTGCTAAGCAAACTCGTCACGTTTGCGTACGCTGTTTTGACAATAACAAACAAATATTTCTTAGTGTCATTTTACTTGTATTGTTCCAGGCAATAAACTCGCTGTTTAAAAACATCAGGAAACAAGAACAACTTGAGGCTAATATCGCAAAAAATTAAGAACAGCCAAGGCTGAGCCGAAAGTCACTGGTTCTTATAAAAAAAAGTTTGTAAAAAGATTATTTCTTGCTAGTGGTTAATCAGCGGATACTGCAACAGGTCTCAGTTATCAATTTTTAGCAAGACAAAAAGTGTAAAAATCTTAAAATCAGTTTTGTATAAGAGCGAGTGTGTTGATACAGTTGTGTAATAGAAACAAAAATTCCAGACGCTAGACACCTTTCACGGAATGGTTCTCTGCTGTAGTGGTTTGGAAAACTCGTATTAAACAACAGACGGCTTGTTGAGTATTGTTTGAGAGGCAGGACACCATCCAAAAAACCAAATCTTTAATATACTGAACACAACTACAACTTCCGAAAGACTATGATTGTCCTGGAAACTGTCAGACCAACTTTCCGGCAACTATTCTGTGATCAGGAAGATGAAGCAAACAGCTTAGCCGGTTTTCGGGCGAAAATAAGTGAAGATTTCTTTAAAAATAACTATACTGCCGTTAATTTCGTAACTGCTTCAGTGCTCGTACGACTATATTCAATTTACAAAACTGTCTCAGATTTATTAATGCAATTAAAGAATTACTGGTGTATAGACATATCATAATAACGATTGTTTATAAATTGACTAAGTTATGTTTTGTTCCAGAAAAATTGTTATAAAAAGAAAGTAGTCTTTTTCGATCTGTCAGCTCTGATAAACGGCGGAATGTTTAAGCAAATAAGCTCGGGTTTACAAGTCGTTTGGAAGGCTTAGTAACTAATGACCCAAACAGGTTACTCACTCACAACCCTCAAAGCTTACGATCGAAAAATCCTGGGAACGCCCCCCGAAAATGAATATACAGCCAAGTTCTGATGTCGGTAGTGATGGACTATAAAAAGCCGAACTAGAACTGATATCGTTGGAATATCACGGCCCGTTTCCTCTAGCGTTGGAAGCACGTTTGAACTAGTTCAGTGGCAGAGGTTAAGACATTCTTCCGTTCAGGAGTTGAACTATATTTTCACCCTATTAATAATAACATACGTCGTTATGATTTATGGACATTGCATTTAACTCAAACTTCTTAAAGTTTGTAATTTAAAAAGGAAGAAGTTTTCTATACCGTAACAGTTTTGGACTAAAATTTGAATTCTTTATCTATAGCTGAACATAACAAATGCTATTTCCATCTAAACTTCATTTTCATGAATTCTTTGTCTATTTTAAACTCTTGTCTAGGTTCGTGCTGACAAAAATTCACCCGCCCCCAGGTAAATGTAAGCTCATGCACGTACTAATAACCCGGTGGCCCTTCACGAACTGCGAAGTGTAATGATCAAATCACTTATGCGACAAGTTGGAACATATGCTTCTAGAGACTAGACAAACTGAACTGTTTCTACTGAATAATGACTCAGAAACAAACATTTTACCAGCAAAACCGTTTTATGAAGTATGACAAAGATTTCTAGTTTGGCCTAAAAGTTTGAAATATTTCAAAATGTTTGTTTAAAACTGAACGGCACCTTTGTGGGATTCAAAGTATTTGCTCCGCATTCCTAAAAGTCTTTTGTGGGTGCAAAAGTTCGTCTTGGTAAGCTTAAACAAGAATTTTTCAACTAAGTAACTAAAATTGTAAACGTTCTTTTATCAGCCTACGTCAGGAAAACAGCCCGAAAACAGCTTGTGGAAACGCATGTCAACATGAAGCTTACCACTAACAATTCAAAAATTACAACTCGCTGTTATAACTAAATTCAGTCTTAACCAACCCCTAAATCTAAGCCAGAATTGTGTTATCGTTATACTTTGCGAAAGAACAACGCACTAAAAATCTTGCCAAGTTTAAAGCAAAAAATAACTTTTCATCTCTATACTCCTATCGCGGACCCAAAATCGACTGCGAAAAGACAGCTCAGATTAACTAATTCCCAGGTGGTTGTTAAAGTCTCTTCTGATCTCTTTATCCAAATACAAATGTTTTAACACTCACGAGTCACGGTATTAAACGACACGAAATACCGTTGTGGATGGACGCCACAATTTATATAGTTGAACTCGATTTACGGAATCTGCAATTATGTATTCATCAAGATTCAAGTACTTAAAAAGCAAACAGCAAAGTATAGGCACGTAAAACTGTCAGTTCCTCGAGCTATCACTTTATTAGTACATAGTAATTCACAGGAATTGGAACAAGATTCCCCTGTAATGGGATTACAGGAGTAGAAATTAATATTTCCGTAAAATGACTTTAGCAGGAAATCGTTATGGGAAGGTTGCGGCCTTTGGGGAAATGAAACCCTGTGCTTTCTTAACCGTTTTACTAGATCGCTCTTGTTTATATAGGCTCCCTAGATCGTGAAACATGGTACACAGTGTATCTAGATAGTGCAACAGCTGACCGATGAAACCATGATACCTAATATGCGTTTGGAATGATATACAGATTTTAGTAAACGATTGTACGTGGGCAAATCAGGTTCAGGGATAAGTGGTGTGATGGAAATCATCTTTCCGATAGGTTCTCCAGTTCAATTCATTCGCATGTCATTTTTTGAGTTGAGGGTGCGATTAAACTTGCACGTTGAAGGTCCCGCAAGTCGACGCAAGCCCAAGTTATTCACTAAACGCCTTGTTAATGAATGGTGTAAACAAAGGGATGTCGTGTGAGTGACACGGAGGTATTATTAGCTATAAGTATAGATGGAAAAGCTTACACGTTTGTCATGTCCATGAAAGATTAGCGGGATTACAATGTAAGTGCCCTGCAGTATTAATTTGATCGTGTGTTTACATTTTCGCTTTCTATGTGGCTTTCCTGTTTAGCTTTGCAAAGGAATTTGAGTTCAACTTGTTTCGTCCCGGTTTTGCCATCCTCCTTCAGTACCGTGGTTGGGTTGATGACACAGCCAGAGATAGCTCCATAACCGGAAGTTCAAATACTTGAAAGTCGGGTTATTTTACCACAGGATCAGAAAAATTTAGTAAGTAAATAAATTAATGGCAAAATCAGTACCAACACCGAGGTTTCAAAAAGAAAGACTGTGGCGCCAGCAAAGTGGCAACAAAATCATCCCCCCATTCCACGCAAACACCGAGTTCACAATCATTAGTTCGAGACAATAAACACATAACTTTCTAATTTTCTACAATTTTATCATATTTAAATTAACTTTATTATTTCATCTCTCTAGGAATACCTCAAAATGTAACGCGTCAACATTAGGTTCCCAAGTAATGCTACAAAAAAACGGTCAAGACAAGGCTACATCAACGTATAAATGTGCGAAACTCACGTTTGCTATCTTTGCGTTCAATGACAATATGACAATGAACCAGAAGTTATAATAACTTTTTTATTTTACCTATATATCTATAGATATCTAAATCGTACTAGGAAAACTTAGTCAGTTCCTACAGTTTTTGGTATGTTTAATTTTGTTAAGTTTAAAGGTACTGCAAATATCGACCTGTTTTGAAGCGTTTATCAGTACTTTGGTCTTTGTGCCCTTTGTAGGTAGTCGAGACTATAACCAGCAGAGAAAGGCGATACCTTTAACTTTACCCTTAAAGCTCTTAGACGAAAAAGGTATAGCTCGACCGGTAAACATTAACTTACTTTCTTCCTTGTCTTAATTATTTATAACCGAACAAGGAAATTAGGTTTCTGCTCGGATAAGTTTCAGTTGCGCCAAACAAACTAAACATTTTTGTACTTTTGTTGATGACCGATGTTCGGTTGATCAAACAAGCAACTTGGTGAAAAGAAAAAATCAATAAACGGCCAAGTAAGTCTACTTGCAAGAAAACAGAACTGCGTTTCATAACCTCAAAATTAATCTCATTGATATTAGTGAAAACTAAACCTGTTCTATAGTAAAGAGGAAGAGCTCGGTTGTTCATGTTACTCTACCGCACTATATCAGTATATGGACGGCTGCATGGACGTTGCATATTTTGGGTTGGTGATGAAGGTTGTATACTAGTATACTGTATAGTAGCATGTAAAGCTTGGACAACAAGACGCACTAGTTGAATTGGTACATTTGAACAACTTCAAAATCCAAAATGACTCTGTAGCTACCATTTAGTTAACTGAAATATCAAGTGGTATGCTAGTTAATATTTGTTACGAAATAAAATGTTTTTCTCAAATCTTCCGACGAGGTACGCCCGGGTAAACAGTAGTTAGAATGGCGTTCCTATCGTTGTGGTTTAAATTCGGTCACTGACTGTTTTCTAATTATAGAAACTTTATCTAAATTTAAGTCCCATTTTGTCAGTGTGTCCAACAAGTATTCAAAGTTCTACAGTAATCTTCCGATGGAATTTCGCTTGAAGCTTAGACGTGTTAAGAGGACTGGAGTTGTTGCCACTGTGGCGGGACACAGTCACCCTGCGTGTCTCAATGTTTACCTTGAACGCTGACAGAGACTATGCAATCGATTTGAACGATTCTAATTTAAATAATTTCTTTTCTCTTGTCATTCGACCTTAAGAGGGGGAGACTTTAATAGTTTTAATAGCAATAAAATCTCAAGTATAAATGCGGTGTGCTTTGAACAAAGCAAGACACTAAATGACTACAAAATTCTTCTCACACACATTAGCGCATTCTTTAATGTGTATTTGCGCATGCTCACTAAAGCGAGAAGACACGACGACAACTATTCATCCTTCGTCCTCTTTTTCAAAGTCATGAAACGAAGAGTCAAGTAAATACTTCCCGTTTGATGCGATAAAAACCGAGCTCTAGTTTACCAAGACTCGAAACAAGAAGTGCAAGGAAAACTGACTGGCGTCCGACGATTGAAACTTGTGGTCTCGTAACCCGTCAAAATACGTCAACTGACCCCCGACAAGAGAAGTTCTTATCACTTAGAGCCATTTGTTTGCGCTCAAGTATAATGAAGGGATACTCAGGTTACAAAACTTATCAAAAGGCCTTCTAAGGTTTCCGCTATTACCGTTTAGAAGATACACAAAATACGTTGGTTAAAAGATTTAATTTACTCGCCGCATCTTACTGTAGGAAATACAAAGTCGGCGAGACATCCAAAACTGTTCGGTTAATAAAAAACAGCATTAATACGTCTGATTAAGATGAAAATTTCTTAATGCGTGCTTGAGTTGTAATTTTATGCCCACTTTGAAATGCCAGGCGTGAATTAAGGCGCCTTTCTGTTGACTGCTGCTCGGCATTATTCTATCATTCACGCGTTGCTTTACCGACAACAAATCCATCTTTCTTTTACAAATCACGGTCGTAAGGCAAGTCAGACATTTGATAAAACTGAGACTTAAGACTCACAAAAAGGCCAACTGTGTAAGCATGATGCTTTTAAATCCATCCAATCTCCGTCGCGTGCACCTAACTTAAAATAGTCACTGTTAATAACATGTGTTTTGACATGTGCTTTACTGATAAATGCTATTCAATCTGAACAATGAATCTTTTGTAACTTAATTGCTTTATTTAAAAAGACATGACCATTAAACAAAGCCTGTCGATACAACCGAATTATTGAACTTTTGTGTGAAAATGTTTTAGGTAAATAGCGTTGGAAAAAACGGAGCAAGCTTAAAAGCGTGGATATCAGGTTGAACTTCTCAAGAACCCCAACCGCGAGGTGTCTGGCTTTGTGCCACTGACTGTCAACACAAGAGATAGCAGACTCTGATAGCCCTTCATCACACCAGGAAAACACCCCACCCCGATCACGAAACGCTATCTTCAAGTCAAGCCACTGCATCTCCAATCAGACCCAGTACAGTACACTGTGTACATATTGTCTACGTAGGATTAACACAGCAACACTTCAAGGCTTTGTCTCATAGAGCAGCCCTAGAAAGCCTTTTTCAAGAGGTTTTCTTTGTCTTAATGTCTTACACCTTTTCCTTGTTCGCAAACGTCGCACGGTTTAAAAGCCGGACCGTTGATTTGCAACGGCACCAAAAGGTTTTCAAACGCTATAAAACCGATGTAAAGACAAACACAAAGCAAAGCTAAAATTCGGAGCAGTGCAGAGCTCCTCATTATGCATGTATGTTTCTTAGGAGAAAGTAAGCTGAAAATAAAATGGTTGGTTTTACGAAACAGTTACAGTAATACCACTAGTTTAAATATGCATGTTCTTCAACCCCCTTTTTAATGTGAACAAAAACCATCCCATCCTGCCATTGCTGGTTGTTGGTGGCCACAGGCTAGTCTTGTCGCGCGGGCGGCTTCTCCAGTTTCACCCGGCAATTCTGGCTCACTCTGCTGAATAAACTCCCGCAAACTTCAAGTGTTAAGTGGGAAATGAAGACGACGTACTTGAATATACTGTGGGTTTCATTTTAACGGTTTTAATTTCTCCTGGTTGATATACAGTTATCTGAGAAGTTACCCGCAAGTAAATCGAGAAACCGCTGATGGCGGCTAACAATTGGTGACAATGTACTCCGGCAGCGACGATGCAAAGAGATAGCGCTAATCTTTCTATAACTACAACAGTTCAGCTTCCTTTATCTAACTGTCTTACAAGTTTCAGCTATCAATTAACGTATTCAGTTGTTTTCGCAGTGTCGAGAAAATTTAGCTCAGGCGCGTAACATATACAGTGTGTAGGTTTAGCTTAGCGAAAGTATACAAAGGAATTGATGGCCGGAGAACATGAAACCCTCAAAAAAAACATTTGCGCGTTCTCCTTAATTTGACCCTAAGATACACGATATTTTATTATTTATGCTTTCGAATAAAGATTTTTTATATTTGGATACGCGGTGTAAGAACAACACTTTTTAATTGATTGTCGCTTGAGATGCACGAACGAAATAATCAAAGGGTTTGAAAAAACGAATATGCCGCTACTTTACAGTGAAAACCTCTGGGAAACTACGTGTCCCATTATTGATTTTCTAAATGGTCTACTTACTTGAATTCCCTTAAGTTATATATATGTTTCTTAACTAACCCTGATTCGTTACTTTTTACAATTTAACGGTAGTTTTTCAAACACATGTTTTTAAGACTCTATATGAAGATCGACTGCACTCCTCATAGATCAACATGAACAACGAAAGTGTTCTGTCTTCCTCGGTTCGTCCTTTGTGGCATTTTAGTCTATTACAGGCTTAATATACAAACGTATGGGTTCGTGAACTTGTTGCTGAATAATGCAAAGTCAATTTTAAAGACCTACTAGCGAATTCGTAAGAGTTGTAAGCATATGGCTCTCTGTTAGTCCGTGGGTGAATTCGGTGGATGCAGGCGCAACGGCGTCACCATGAACTCCTAGCATCGTTGGGTCTTCAACCTCAAGCTTTACAGGAACGCCTGTAGAATCTGTCAAACAGCTCGTGAAGTCGTGAGGAAAGCAGGGCTTCTTCATTTCTTGTAAAATCGTCTGTCCTTTGTCTGGCGTCAAGACTTTGGTGTTTCGCATGTCCGGATTCGTGGATTCCCTAAACATAGGCCAGAGCAAGAACAGACGTTGCATAAACAATCGGTCACGATCGGAATGGGTATCAAGCAAGGAAACGTTGTAGGTTTGTGCGCATAACAGTAATCCCATATCACGCACCAACATATCAAGTGTAAGTTTCCCCCATAATTGTTATTCATTAAACAGCATAATATATATTATGATATCAACTATTTTTCGAGTAAGTTTCATTCCAATTGATATTAGTGTCATTTCATTGCCTAAAACGGAGAATACAGACCATAAGATTTTCCCGACATCTTTAGCTATCTCCGCTAACTCTAAGAAGGGTTCAAGCGATATGGAGAAAACACTCTTTAGCAACAGAAAATCCAGGTCAAAAGCAAATCGCAGAGCTAACGGGCAAAGTGAATTAACGGTGAGTATTTGATGATTTTTAGCCATTGAATAGATTTAATTTGAATGATATGAACAACTAGTTTAAGTTGCTAAATCAACTTCCGTCTTTCGAGTATTTCAATACATTTTGAAATTATAAAACAAATTTACTGAAGTCAGTTGAGCTTAAAGTTTACTTTAGCTTCAAGAAGAAAATACTTGTGCAAAATAGAGTTGGGAAGCGCACTGTCACTGTCAGATTTGTGGCGGTGGATGAACGGGAATGTCAGTCACATTGTGAAACAATAAATGGGCCAGTGTTTCACTCACCTTATTTTAGCTTCTGCCGCACGATCCCGTTGCCTGCGATTTTTGAACCAATTGCTAACTTGAGTTGTGGTGAGTCCTGTTGCCTCGGCCAGCTCTCGCTTCTCACGCGGGGAGGGATAAGGGTTATGGGAATACCATTCCCTTAGAATGCTGCGCGACTTCTCCTTGAAGCAATAACTTGTCTCTTCTCCGTCCCAGATTGTTCTTGGCAGAGGAAACTTGCGGCGCACGCGGTATTTTCCAACTGCTCCTAGCGGTCGACCCCTCAGTTTCTCGGCTTCAATGTAGTGTGCCTTTAGCCAAAGCGACTGCAGTTTTGGATGCGAATTTGAAGAAAAGTTGTTGTTCTCTAGAATGCGATACAACTCTTGGAAATTTCCCTGGTGGAAAGCAACGATAGCTTTGGCTTTCAGCACGCTTTCGTTTTTCTGGATAGTTTCGCATTCTGGAAGCGACCATAAAAATCTTCCTAAACGTTCAATGTCTCCACTTTGTTGGAGGACCTCACAAACGCAGGCTACTTGCTCTGGAGTGAAACTGAATGAAGGGAGCATATTGGGTTCTCGTGGACGGGTTTATCCTTTCAGCTGGTTGTATTGTCTATTTGTCTGAACGTAAGACGACACACTATATAGTTGCTTGGAATCAAATTGCGCACGGTTAAAAGCAAATGTCACCTACTACAATCAGACAAATTCTTTTTACTGGCGTGACATTGTCATTATTAAATTAAGATTAGAACTTGAGCGACGACCGCTGATTGGTCGAGCACTATCGTCCAGATGGTTTTATATTTTCTCAGGAGATGCTAGATCAAACACCATAGAAACAATGTCAATCTACCTCTAGTGTTTTCGAAGGGTGACTTCCGTTCTGGCACGGGTGCTTCAAGGAAAAAGGAATCCTGCCCCAATTGTCAGTCCCTTACAAAACCCAGTTACGTTGTGGCACTGCCAGCAATCGGGTCAGTATCTAATTGAAGGTGAGCGGTCGCTAAATTAAATTATTGTATGGAAAATATTTTGATAGTAACAATATCCCAGGATCGAGTTTCTTTCCGCCCCACTATTTATTACAGCAACTTTCAAAAGCGAAATGCCGAAGAAGTGCTCATTTTATTGCATCGGGCTATTAGCTGAAAAGATGCTAATTTGGAGGCTAATAATATAATGTGAGATTGGTGTGAACAAAGAGACTGTTTGTTGACTTTACATATTTATAGAACAAAACTTGACAACTAAACCAATCAACGAATTGCGCGCCAAACAATAATACAAAAAATCGACAGCTACAGATGGCCCCCAGACTGTCATCGCTATCTCTTAATTCCTTCTGAAAGCTCTTGACTTTCTGCAGCAGCCTGAAATAATTTTTCGTTCAAAATTCATGCAATAAAAACAATCTCAGTCTTATGAGTTCATTCGTTAATACTGTGTGTTGCAATTAAGGCGGATTAGAAGCCGAGTAAACGCCCTTAAGCTATCATCACATCCCCTTTATAAAGTCTTAAGTACTGTTATCAGAGGCAGTGAAAAAAGGCATCCATATCAAAACATGCATAGAAATAGAAACTCTAAATTGTTTCTCTTGCCACCCCTGCACTAGATTCAATTTCACAGGTTTTGTCGGTCAAAGAGACGTACTTATAAACACGATTGAAGCTTTTTGTTTACAACCAACAATTCATTAAAGCTTCAACTACAGTCAAATTTTTATGGCATCCCATCCCCGTTGCCTTAGAAAACGTTCATTTCTGAGAGAAAGCTTGCGCCCTCTTTTTAGTTTTTCTACCCCTTTTGCTTTTAGAGAGTCTGTACCAAAATTTATTTTTGAACTCACGCACACAGAGTCACAACGTGAGGCAACAGAGCACGACACTAAAAACTGCAGCCATTCGAGAGACACACAGCTAGTATGTCGTAATAGCCGTTTAGGGCAGCAAACCATGACACCAAAATCTCATTACTGCATGAGGAAAATCGCAAACTCTTTAGAGTTGTCAGATCTCAACTTGTGTATTTTAAATTAGATCTTTGATTCATTTTGAAAGCGGAGAGTGTTTAGGTTGCTCCGAGAAACGTGCTCCATCTAATCTCCTATTTTGTGTGTAGCTATGGTTGTGTTTACATACCGTTCAGACACGCTTTGATCAAAACACTATTTCTAAAGATCCCGAACAGTACATACAATAATATCCCAAGAAAAATGTAGACAAAAGGAATACTAAAAGATGAAATGTTTCCAACAATACAACACTTCAAATTTGTGTGCAAAGTATCAAGCGCGACGGCAAGACTGAAAAATTCGAACAAATTATGCAACTTTGAAACATTAGACTATTGCTTTATAATTTATACTTAGGCAAGGGTTTCTTCTGCTTTTCGCAAGACTTTCAATAAAATATGTTGTACGCGTTTACGAGCCGAAAGTTTTGGGTTTTTGATATCGTTCAAAGGCTAATTAATACAACCTGTTTAATTTTGAACCAGTTGACAACCCCAAATAAAAATTGCCACTCTTTTACCTTTTGAACTTGAGGAGTAAAAACGCGTGGTGCATAATTGTTACTTTTTGAGACTGAAGTGCGAAAGTTTTTCAAAAGACAAATGATCTATTTTGCCACCTAGCAAAACAAGTAGTAATACTATCGATAAATAGATCTCTTTTACAAATGATTCATCGAATTAACCATTCGTGCCAAAACAATAACCCACGAAGGAACGGATTAACAAAGTGAAACTCTTGCAAACTAGACAAAATATGATTTGATTGAGTCTGTAACCCTCCACATTTCTACTTTCTAGCATTTCGGAAAACAATTTATTAGAAACATCTTGACTGAGATATCGGTAAGAAAACTTTGGTTATCGCTTAATCAAAACATGGATTTAAACTGGCTTTTTCTTGTAAAATAAGAAGCATTACAGGTTATAGGTTAACAACTTCCTCGCTTTGACAAATCCATTCATCTTTTCTACCGTAGAACTCCATATCACAAGAATGTGTTTTGTTAAATGTACCATGCAAAGTCAATTTGTTGATACACATCTTTAGTTCTTCCTTCCTTTCGAGGGTGATATAGCTATCGCGATTCACCTCTCTGACACATTTTCCTTCTCTCGAAACACCCGCGCAAACTGCAAGATCGAAATTCTATTAGCTTTATCATTGCGGAAATCTAACTCCCAAAATTCGATCTTATAATTTAACAGTTATGAAAGGAGAAATATAGTTAGCACTTCAGATTCCGTTTGAGAAGAAATTACCCCCCTCAGGAAATTTAGTTATCTGAGAATCGGTCTCACATGCGCCAGGAAAAGACTACGGTGATTTGGGAGTTAGTTACAAATCATTTTATGACTTATGTTTTGAGAGTACTACAGAAAGCTTTTGAGGCAGTTTTTTTTTTGGCGTATTTAACTTGTCTAATGAATATTACACGATGTTTTCAAATGAAAAAGAAACACTCATTGGAACCCATCTCCAGTTCCAAGTATTTTTAGAGATCCCTTTAACACATAAAAAATTAATCAGTTTTTCGAAAGAAATGAAACAAAAAACCATGTCACTCGGTGAAAACTAACCTTTCATCAATTAGAACATCACGAAATATTTTAGTTTATGTTTTGTGAGCGATGCTGCTCATATTATGATGTGTAATCCATACCAGATACATAAAAAAAACATTGATAAGAGAGAATATAGCACTCTTCCTGAGAACAAATGTCAGTTCCGTCTCGTTTACAGTTCTCCTTCTCATTCGTGTTTCATTGCACAGCACAAGTTCGTGCCTCTGATGCAAATCATGTTCTCTATTTCTAAAAGTGCAACAGGAAAATGGCTAAAATGATTAATTTAAGCTTAGCAAATAAACAAGTTGACATATTTAATATCGTGGTGCCAGTGTGACGCCGCAATGTAAATCTTTAATTGCCTCAAGGCTTTTTGACGCTTTAGTCACCAACCAGCAATGAAACACTGAAACAATGTTACAAAATGCTAGTATACAAGTGAGCTGGTTGTTAGATATATCTATAGAACAATTTGCTCCGTCAAATGTCGAAATAGAACATTTTTAATTACTGTAGAAGTCATGAGAATCGTAAATGCCCAGTGGCAGTGATATCGCATGTTACTCTCAGGAAAAGACTAAAGTGAGAACTGAAAAATACAAAAGATTTCCTAAGCTCTATTGCAAAAATGATCCGGTACATTTGTATTGATAATAATAATGTCTATGGTATTGCTACAAAGGAGTGATCAGTTTTCCCTAATGAACATGTGTTCATTTGCACATTTATACCACAATTTAGACACTGCAGAAACCTTTCGGACAGCCATTTCATTAATGACTTTGTTGGCTAGTTTTCTGTCAATCGGAAAGCATGTTAACTTCAGTTCAAGTTTAACCGTTTGTGCATGGTTATTAGACAACTTTTAATTTGGCTTTTTGAGTTTAATAGCAGAAGAAAGTTAGTAAGGTAGCTCGTTACTTTTGGGAAAATTCTAAAACATTTTGAGTTACTAGAATTTTATGAGGCTTCTCAATTATCTTTATTTCATCTAAGTTATTATCATTATTTCCATCGAACACAAAGACGAATTAATTGCCTCATTTTACGGTTGCATTGAAGTCCAAACTGACCGAAACTGAGCAAGGACTCTTGCTCTACACAATGTCTCAACGTAAATAACTTTCTTCTTATGGGGACCTTTTTGGAAAAAAATTTAAAAAATAGGGATCTTTTAAAGTGTCGCAAAACGAGGAGGCGGGCTCAAAAGTGGTGCTAGTATATATGCGGCCGTATGCTATACATGAGCCATGACGATATAGGGTATAAGTTGAAAAAATACTCCTTCATAATCCTCTGTCAGTTTATATTCTTCAGCTGTGCTGTTTTGTTTAATAAAACTAACACAAGTAAATGAAAATCTGAAACAAGGTTAAAAAGCAGGTCGGTGTCTTCCTTTGATGAAACCCATATAAGTGTACACTTGGTGGGTATTATATTACAACAAGACACTGTCTGCTCAAAACCTCCAAACGTTTGTTTATGGGCAAATTATGCGTCATTTTTTAACCAGCTTTTATCTCGTATCGTGACAACCTCCCAGGTAGCGTTAATACAGCCATTTGGTTTAATTGAAACTAATATAATTCTTTTAACCTCAATATGTGTTCCAACGTCAAATACTTCCTACTGGACAAAGCAATCCCATAAAAACCTTTGGAGTAAGCTTCGATTATATGAGTAAAACACATGCCCAGCAAATGACATTTGGGCTTTTAAATTCAAGAAAGTGTTTTAGAAAAAAAGATTCAGCTGAATTAGTCTGCAAGGAAAAGGCAAAGCCCAGCCTACTGGGTTGCTATAAAAACAACGTGATTTCCCCAAATCGTATAACTTAAAACATAAATACTACTTAACTTACAAATAATCTTAGATGAAATGTGGTTAGGGGTTAAAATAATCTATAAATGGCAAAACCCATGCAAAGAAATCACTTAAGAATTCACCACAAAGCTAACAGAACCCACACGTTAATGCAGCATAATATTTTACTTAATACATCACTTGGTATCCACCTTATAGGCGGCAAAAGTAACACAGAGTTCTTTTTAGTATGCTAGTTTGCTATACATTCACCGAGAGTTAAAAGTCTACGTCTATGACTGCACTTGTGGCAGAATCGAAGTTTGAAACGCCACGGTCGCTTAGGTGGCCGTCCTATGAAAGATGTTGATTCAGGCCTTGTACCAATTTGTTTTCTTTTGTCTTAAAGTCCAAAGCAAACTATTTTAAAGAGCTTTAGGCCCACGTATAAGACTGTGCTGTCACTGCTGCACCAGTTGACATTTTACAGAGTACGCTTTGCTAAACACTTTGTACAATACGTATTGAATAATGTTGACGTCTACAGAGAGAGAGAGAGCGAGCGAGAGAGAGAGAGAGAGAGAGAGAGAGAGGGGGGGGGGGGGGGGGGGAGAGAGAGAGAGAGAGGTAAAATAGAAAGGGACGGATCCATTCTGACTGTTGAAAGTTCTTGACGCTCTATATTTATTATTTACCGAAGGAGAAGACCGCTCAGTTGAAAATGCAAAACGAAAACAGTAAAGAACGTTCTCTTAGTCTTTCATTGGCTTTGTCTTTACCGAACCAGTCACCGAAATCATCACATGTGTTTGTCATAAATAAACACATGGCTCTAAAAGAAATATATTTGCTGAATTCTCTTTAAGCAGACGGGCGCTTTTGTTAAATAGAGGGAACAGTGGGGTTTATCTTAGTCGACTGTGGAAATGAGCAATGCTGGATAGGCGACAGATTTTTCTTTTCTAATGAAAAGGGCTTCACAGCTCAGACCTCAGTCATGTACTGATTTCCGGGTATAGCTGCCAAATTATTTCAATTAGCACAATCATTGTTTTTGAAAATCAATGAAACAAACTCATTTAGCACCATTCTCCTCAGTTTCTGCTCACTTCGAATTTTTAATATACGACAAAATAGGAATCTAAATAACATCTAGTATAAAGAAGAAATACAGTGCGAGTTTTAGGAAAGTAAGACTGTGTCAGGGCATTAGCGATAATATTTAACTTACGAACTCTGTTTGCAAACTGATAAAGATTTCCATGAATGTATGCACACCACTGTTGGCCTATTCAAAACTTAGGTCCATGACGGCTCTGTAACGCTAATCACTTGCGCATGCCATTTTGCAGGTCTTGGTTAGTTGACGACAGACTTCGTATAGTTTTGACTTTTGTGGAAATGTTTCTTTCTCCGTACAAGCTGTTCAGCAACACAGCCAAAACTCGAAAGCAAAGCCAATGTCTGTTACATGTGTGACATTTTTTTACTTATTTTTTTCCCTTTATGTTAAAAAAAATGAAATCTGCGAAGCCACATTGACCAAACTGTTTTGTGAGTTGTAATTGATGGCTATCATATCCAGTTGGCTGTTCCACACACACAGCTAGCATACCAAAATCATGTAAAACTATTTGGTACATTAAATATAGATAAATGCAGTGAGAAGCTAGTTTTTCATGCCACGTCTATGTACTGATAATATAATTTCCTCGAAATAGTAAATACAATTTGCGGTCTCTGTTAGTACAAACAAGTACGAAGGTTGCTCGCTGTTAGATGTCGGAGAAAATGTTTTGAATATTGCCAGATACTCTGAGTATGTGTCAAAGACTTTAGTCAAAAAAATTTGTTCCATGCGTTGACAGGCGTGGAAATCAAAAAAATATCAAAAATGTTATAATTGTGTTAACCTGGGAACTCGGTTTGACAGTTTGAAAGAGTAGACTTGCAACTAACATTTTTTAAAGAAATTGTTTTAACCTGGAAACTTGTTTTGACACTTTGAAAGGGTACACCAGCGACTAGCTCAATACATTCTCTCAATAAGGCAATATATAAATATTGCGACTGTGACATAAGGTTAGTTGCAGACTGTAGAATACATAACACCGTTAGGCAGGAAGTAACCCGTGGTTAGGAAACTTGGAAGTTGACAAAGCTGTTCTGTGTTCATGTTTTTGATTTCGTTTTGTGAGTAACACAAATTTTACGTATCAGTGGTGAATCGTTCAAAAGACCAGATTAAGGTTGGTTTTTTAATATGCTTTTAGTTTTTAAAACACCTCATATTCAAACCTAAATGAACAAATAGCCTCGCAAAATGAGCTATAAATACAATTAAGAAGGAAAAGCTGTTGCCGTCTCGAGCACGTGAAAATAATCACTGCAAACACGTACCTGGAAATAAAACAACGCACCTTGAAAAGTGCGCCACTGCAAAGGGCGGAACTCTTATCAAACGTCAAATAAACTGTGAACAAGCCGAAGCTGTGTGATACGATTCATTATCAAGAGAACTGTTAAAACTTCAAATTGTTTCTGTAAAGTATCGTGGACTGGAGATTAGGGATAGATTTCAAAGGCTATAAATATAAATGTTGCACACGATTGGTATTATTTTGAAAAACTGCCTCCGGAAACCACCGCTCATCGCGTGCGAGCTGGTTGTGTCTATGCACTGCAGGGGAGAAACTCAAGGCGCGAGATATCAAGTTATCATGACCCTCATGGGGTACCGCACTAATCACTTTTGTACTTTTCTTATGTTCTTTTAAAGCAATGATAAAGGATTTATCCTCTGCGGAATTACGATGCCACCCATGAGTGACATTGGGCGCCAAACGAAAGTAGTAAAAATAGCCAACACTTTATATTAGCCAATCTCTAAGCCACTATTCCAAAAAAATCAAAACAATTGTTTGGTACATCTGTCAGCACGACTTCGCTATACAGCTACAGAAAACTTTCACCCGGACGCAATGAAAAGTTAGAAAACCATAAAAAAGCAAACCTTCCACAACTAGCTGAGAGGAAAAAGCTAAGCCTGTTTCGTGCGTTCTCTAAGCACAAATGCTTCGGCAGTTTCACGTTTTGAAAAGACAAAGATGAACACAACAATTTACCGAACGTGCTGGCAACTGATAACTCCACTGGCTGGGACCAGAAAAAAACATTTACAAAGCAGAATTAGCAGCAAGAAAACAACTGATAAGTGAAAGCTAGTGTTTCAAAGTTTTTCTGCATTTCATCGACAAATCTCTCAGTGTCAGTAGCTGTGAGCTACAACTTCTAAATAACTACAAAATAAACAATATTATTAAACACGAAATATGATTGGCTTTATAAACCAGTAATACAATCCTCGGTACGCGATCTTTCAAATACTCGCAAAAAGTTGCCTTCAGCAAACGTTCAAGTCCAACTCATGTTGAGTTTTTTTGCACTACCAACAGCACTGCTTTAACTTTATCACTCTTTAGAATGTTTTGAACATTTGGGTATCCTTGTATTAATAAAAACAATCCTAACGTGATTTCAATCAGGCACAAGGTGGGATTATTATAAAACTCATTGTTCGTGTTATTAAAGTCTTTAGTGAGTTATTGGCTTCATTAAGAACTACGTGACTCGATGGTTTGTTTTTCATTTCTAGCTCCGTGAATGTAGAAACAATGCATATTAGGATTATTTAATATATTGTTGCCTTTTTTCGAAAGCAAATCTAAACGTATCAACCACGCAGAGTTGCAAAATGAATTGCTATTTTATGGATTCTCTTTAGAGTCTTGGTACTTCAAGAACACAGGCAACGCCTCTTCTAAAGATGCGAAAAGAATCGTTTGTTAAGAGCTTTTTGGCATTGTAAATAACACACATTGAATCACTTCTTTTCAAGTTATGTACTTCATGCAGTTTTCAAGAGCTATACATATTCGAAAATTAGGTATGGAATGTTTTTTCTTGAGACTTATCCTAGTAACATTACTAAAAGATTGAATATACAGATACCACTGGCTAAATTTGTTGAGCTATTGCTTTCTCTAATTGAACAACTGTATAGAAGAAAACACCATTATGTATTATTTAATGTCGTTTGTTACAATAAATTATGAAAGACCGCTGAATCCTCAAACTCATTCATTTTTCGTTTGGCACTTCCTTTTTATGCCTCTAAGACCACACCCAAACCCTTAAACACCCGCGTCCATTCTTTTATCATCAGAACTCAAGAAATATTTATATCCATGTTTTCAATTTCATTAAATTTATTTAAAAACCGTCTTATTGCTTATTTGCTTGAAAAGTAGGAACAGATGTTGTTGGAAACATTATGGCCCTCTTTGAGACGACCGTTCTATAATAGAAACGGCAATCAATTTGTTCAACTAGCACATGCACACGGTGCAAAAAACAAAACAAAATAGCATTTTCTAAAAATTAAGTTTTGTGCGAACGCAAATTGTGCACAGCAACAGCTGAATCTATGATCAGTACAGTTCCGGTTGTGGTTAACTATTTTTTGTTGTTTTAAAGGTGATTTGATTAGATGCTACGGCGATAGTCCCTTGACTGCGACATCAATGTATTTAAAGTTTTCAATAGCAAGCTAGATCAAAACGGTTCTTTAACTTCAATAAAAACAGTAACTACCGCTAGACTAGAATCGGTAGCTCGGTCAAAGGCCTCGTAAGGATAACTCAAACTAATCCAGATTTATATTTGTATAGAAAGAAACTCTTCATTTACAAAGGAAAATATGCAACCACCTCAAATTGTCACTGGTTCATAGCCATGGGTTTGATTTTCTCTCACGTCCAAAAAAAAGAGGAAAAGACGTTTTAATGAACCCTTGTTCATAGTCCATGCATGCTTTAAATTCTTCTCCCATGTATTTTTACAATCTGCAACCTGAAACACAGTTCACTTTTAAATCCAATGCATTTCAGTGCAATGAACTGAATGGAATAATCAATTTTAATAGCGTACATTTCTTTCTGAGAATATTTAGCAAACACTTTTAAATCAAAGTGCTACGAGAAAGTTTTTGATTGTACAGTTTTGTTTTGTTTATAGTGCAGTAGTCACTTTTCGATACGTAATCGTGATGGCTTTTCCGTCTACATTTAAAATCGAGTTTCTAACGCAACGGGTATTACTATACAAGAAAAACCCAATACCCGTACCTTTTTTGGATTTTTATACTTTCGTTTCGCTACGTTATATCGTTCTCTTGCCACATAGCGTTAAGCGTCTTCGAAATAGCTCATACAAGCTTTTCTTAAACAAAATTGTTTAGATTTCAATTGTTTTGTTAGTGCATTAAGAATGTAACCAAATTGTTTAATTAGACTACTGACACCGTTCGACTCAGTCAAACTAGTTTTCCTGCGTCATTTGCCGAATGAGCTAATCAACAAGGAGTGGACTTTTCGCCGCCAGGTTAGGTGTAAAGCTAAAGCTTCGAGCGTTAGCCCCTCATCAGGACAGACTGACGCTGTTTAATATCCTCAATGTATGTCATTCAGCTGCCGCAGCAATTTAAACAAAAACGCTTAAGTTCATTTTCTTTTCAGTCAGTTTAAACATCTTCAGAAGGTAGTAAGGGAATCATGACTGGGCAATTTACAGTTTTTAAAAACGCGGAATTTCACCAATCGAGAGGATACGTATTGGAGTATAGGCCATGTACGTGGGCCGCTATAGCAGGTTAAATATCAAACTGGTAATACATGAGGGAATAAAACCTTTAATTAAAGGAGACATTGACTGTAACCAAAGTTATTTGTAAAAACTGGGCGGTTTTTATTTAATAAAAGCAATAATAATAGTAATGGTAATAACAAATATAACAATAATAATAATAACAATAGCAATAACAAATCACAACAATGTAAAAAGGTGAATAAAACTACTTAGGAACAAATCAGTTTAACCCAAGCAACCTTTATTATGGGAACTAAACGGAAGAAGGAAAAAACTTTTAACTTCAAAACATCCTGCATGAAAAAAACATTTGTTCAGTCTCAGGATACATAGCGAGATGGACCATCACGAGCAATACCAGCATATCATTACTGCCAATTACTCTTCAGTTGATAAACTGCTTTCTCCATGCATTTTATTCATTTTACTGCAAAACATTCATCTTATCTCGTATATACTGTTTCACTTCCTCCGTAGGTGTGGCAGCGGAGATGATGTTAAACTTCTTTGCTTGATGCATACCCACTCACTGAGGTTAAGAAAAACTGTCCGTCAAGTTTAGAAATTGATGCATGGCCAACTAACTGACATACAGTTCTAGCTCTTAAAACGTAGAAATAATCTGAGGAAACTGGAGTAACCCGAGAGAAGAAAGTGATCTAATCTACGGAAGTTATCCGTTTGTTAATTCAAAGTGAATCTCTGATTATTGGTTTAAGTTTACTGTTCATGTTGGAACGGGTCAAAACTAAATACACTGTATGCATGAAAAGAAGTTCTGGTCAAAAAAATGTTTTTCAATACGTCTAACAGTTTGCGAGATACGACGAACAAAAGTTTTCACCGGAAGTAAAACTGTATGACGCGCGGTGTACTTTAGGAGTGAATTTCTCGAGACATGTTTTGGCTAAAACTACGACAAAGGAAAAGGATCAATGCTCCCTTAATTTTAATCTCATGCTGTCAAATTTGGCAAGTTCAGTGACAAAAATACTAATAGCCGAAGATGAAAACCGTCCTGGCGAATTTTGAAACTCCGCTCCAAACTTTTTTTATGGCTCAGATATGGCAGTTTTGTATGCTGCAAATGGGGAGTTTTTCAAATGCCTGCAGAATTTAAAGATGCTTTCAAACAAAAATCGCGAGAACAGAATTAGAGCGCAAACTCTACTAAAACTGATAAACAAACTACCAATCGCGTAACTTGAAGCTGACAGCCGCATTGACGCCTAGTAGTGAGGGGGTTAGTCTAAGTTATGAAGCTCCCATTCGTTTACAAACAACTTCTCCATCATCTAGATAATTTTGTAAGCTTTCCACTGATATATAGGTTTGTGGGTAACCGATGTGTATAAACGAAGTTACAGTTGAAAACACCGCTCAAGGTGAAAGGTAACCTTAAAATAAAAAAGGCTTAGAAAAACTGCATTTTTTCTTTTACAAAAATTGAAATTTGAAATCAAGAATGTTTGTGAAAGCTTATCGCTCTTTGAGGTAAAAACGTTTTGTAAAAACAAATGCTATACAGTTTTGACCCATTTATAAGTAAAAACATCTTACAACTAAACTCGTCTCTAAAAAGTATTCATCGTCGGTGAGTTGGGCGTACAACTGTAAACCACAAATGATTTTTTCAATCGCCTTGGGGTTGAATGATCAAGTCAATTTTCAGTATGAAGCAAGGCGATACTGCAGAGAATCAAAATGGCTCGAGGTGGTTGACCAGTGCACTCTTCAAATAGTTCCATAAGACAAATTGATAGATAGTTAAAACTATATCATGATCAGGTCTTTCTAAAACACGTTCGATATTAATTTTGTTTATTAAACAAGACCAAAAAGTCGCTTTTTTGCTGCATGGGTACAACTTGAATTCGCAAACATCAATACACCACCTTTTCAAGAACAAAAAAAAACAATTGAAAAGAAAGGATTTGGTGTTGAACAAAGACGTACTATATGAAGGTGCCATTATCTCACAAATCGCACTCAGTTTGTTGAAAACTTTTATCGGGAGTTTTAGTTAAAAATTGGAACTAAAAGTTGTTTCTAGAATATCCGTGTTGATTGCAATTTATAAGATATAAACAACAAAGACTGAACTTCTTGTTTTAAATTTGAAAAAAATGCAATTACCACAAACAAGTGACAAAAAGTGTTTTATAAACTAAGTGTTATATTTTTTGGTCTTTAGTATGGAAATACAGCCCACCTACTTAGTAAAAACCTAACTCAAAACTGGTGGCTTAACGCCTAATACAGCTAGGGCTTTATATGTAATATACTTTATATTTATTAAAAAATCCGTATTTTGAACGGCTCGGTTAACCGTTGGTGTCGCATTATTAGCTCCAAATATACAATGTACATAGGGAAGCGCACTTGTCAGTCACAAACTAGGACGGATATACTTTCCTAACTCCTGCTACAACTTTGAAACCGAATTTGTGACTGACAACTGATCTGGTTCAGTTCTGTTGGAGTGAGGTAACTATTTAACTCCTGTCACTAACCAACACTGCTCATTTGACACAGGTTTTTGCTGGTCATGATCTGTGCGATGAGCAGACATGTATACGGAGTGTCGCCAACTCATTGTAAAAATAAGAAAATGACATCTTGACAAACACGTCAAAAGCAGTATATCATTCTTTAAGACTTGTAATTTATGACCGGTGGTTGTACTATACAGCTCTTTATCTTGTTCAAAAGTTAAGACTGATTAAAAAATAATTAAACAGGAAAAGCAAACACTTTAACTTTAGTTTTAAGAGACTTAAAAAGAATGACCGAGATATGGATTTCCGCAGTTGACTGGCTGAAAGTACAAAATGGTAATTTCGTTTCAATAAATTAGATAAGACTAACTTTAAAACGCCAAAGAAAGACATAATTCCCACAATTTGTCCGGCACAAACTTCAACTATATTTAGTGTTTAAGTGCAACAGTGGCCCAACTATATTGATACCAAGGGACCGTGGACTTTCATACTGAGATTTAGGTGGGGGGAGGGGGGGAGGGGGGAAGCCAGGGGAGGCTAGCCCCTCAATGTTTTAAAACTGTATGATTTCTAACAAAGGTCTTTCAACCCCCTTCCCTTCAACTCCCCCCCCCCTCTCACCCCCATCTCCCATTCCCCAAATCTGAAAGAAATTTACGATACTGAATTTTACTGGAACCGTAAAAACCTAAGGAATAGCTCCAACCATACAAAAAGTATGGAAGTTCATTTGGTGTACAGGCTGGCGTTAGGATCTTGAATGATTCCATAATGGTCCTCGCTTGCCGTTTCAAAAATAGCTTTGGCTTTAGAACATGGCGGGCCAGAATGACTTTAAAGTACTAACATGTTTAGTTTCGACAGATTTCTCAACAGTATATGGGGAAATGGAGCTGGACACACCAGCGGCTCCGCTTTAACACCATAGGCTAATAAGCTCCCATAGCGTTATTGGGAAATGGAGAGGAAAGGGAACAGACGAAAAGCAGGAAACGAAAGACGAAGTGAGGCATCTTCCGATGCTGTGAATGTCCAAAGGTGATCAACCAAGATACCAATCGTCTTTTGCAAGTTGTTTAGACAGTCGAAAATGAAACATGTTTGACTTAAAATCTCCTTTTATGTCTCGTGAATTAGTTGTATGCTAAACGCACAGCAATAGCTCTAAGTTGAATCTGGAACCACGGATTACAAACTTGATTTCCATTTTCCAAATACTGTATGGCAAAATGAGAGCTATTCAGATCGTATATTGATCAGCTATCAATAAAGAAAAATATTAGGGATTGAAAACATCGCTGGTACTGCTCTTTGGGGAGTCAAATTTTTAAAAATAATCTCAAACGAAATTTTAGAGAGCAAAAAGTATGCTTTCACAAAGTTTCAAAGACCGTGTATGTCCATACTGTAAAATTCGGGGTTCTTTTTTAGCTCAAACATACAACTTCTAACTAACAAAGCAATATCGAACACTAGCTACAGTGGACCAGCGTGTATATTATCTTAACAGATCTTTTAATTAAGTTAGTTTTGCGGTGTGATATTTTACTTACTTTTAGTTATTACTTTGCTTCCATAACAAAAAAAACTCGCCGTGTAGCTTTGAAAATAGTGAATCTGGTACGTGAAACAGGTAAGTGACAAGAGAAATGAAAAATATAAAACTTCAAAACACGCATAAGAAAGGCGAACTGAACTTTACGAGTTTTTTTTGCACATAAACAGTAATAAGAATTAACTAACAAGACCAGTTACAGTCAAGGTTCAAGCAGGTGTACAAACACCCAAAGTTTTTTTTTGTGATAAAACTTTTAACCATTTATCTTTGAAGGGCAGGCGTGTTAAAAGCTGGGCCGAGATAACATCTTTGGTTTTAGAATTTGCAATCTTTTACTTCTTACTCGAAAGAAACTTCAGTTCTGGATATTTAATGAGTTTTCCTAAAACTATCATTTATTACTTAACGTCTTCTGTGATTATTTGAGTAACTCTTGAAGAAACAGTACAAACAGTGATATCACTGTGTAACTGATCCTGTTTGTATGAAACAGTGCAACTAATGCATTTGTGTTAATGGATTCTGTAGAACGTGTTAAAGCTTATTATTCATTTCAAAATATACTTCTCACTGACCTTTGTAAGTTTAAGTAAAATGAAACAAAACTACACATGGAGTTTTTAGAACATCACAGCCTCAGTTTCATTTTTGAACCGTTGATGAAGTCGTGAATGGAGTCTTGTATAGATGTCTATTTAATCTTTCTGATATTTGTTGGATTTTTCTACTACTTGAAATCAAACTAAATACTTCCTTTCTCCTTTAGCACCGGATCAATAAAATTGTCAGGCAAACGAGAAGTCACGGCGCCAGTTTGCTAAAATTATCTGTTTTCTTTGAAGCCGGAACGACTTTATGTTTCCTTTCTTTACATTGTCGACTTTGACGCTTTTATTTTCTCAGGACGTCAATTAGAGCTAATTAACTTTCAAACAAAAACAAGTTGAGTGTTTGCAATAAACACAAAATTAAAATCAGTTGATTAGGTTAATTGGAAATGCGCGCGTATCGCGTAGCTGTTGATGGGTTTCTGCATTCTAAGTAATCTCTTTCAGAAATCTTGACACAAAACAGGGCAAGGAACGAACGAAACAAAGAGGATAAGGTTGTTACTGTAAGATTGTCAAAGTGACAACAATTTGTGCAAAAATCAGCTTTTTGGGAAAGGGTGTTTAAGTGATCACACAAATAGCTTTTTTACAAACCAATTTTGAAAAAGCAACTTCCCAAATTGATTTTCTGTCTTCTTGAGTACTTTTTAAAAGAAAACTGGTTCAATCATACTTCGTGCAATTGACGGGAAGTTAATATCTGTTTCACTCTTGTACACGGCACACCCTTGTAAACTATTATTCAACCCTTTTGAAAAAGCATTTAGTAGAATCCCGCCCAAAAATAATGGACGTCGGCTGATGACCCAATAAAAGCTTCATAACCTCTTTGTTTATCAAAACAGTAAAAAGAAGCGATGTTTGGTTCTCACGGATAAAATCGGCGATAAACATAGCTTCCCGCCTGTCAAGAAAGGACACCTCAGTTTGCGATCATAAAAAATGACATAGACTTGCCGCAAGTCGACTCACTAAATTTTTTGGACACGATGTTTAGAGAAGTAAACCACATATATGTCTGTTAAAAACTAATTAGCAGATTTACTTAGTAACAACTACAACACCCCACTTCCATTTAGTATTGCTTTTCTTTAACGCAGATTTCGAAGATAACAACAAAACGTGCGAAGTTACTTTCTTCTTCATAGGTCTTTCTCCAGGAAGTGCCAATAATTTTTCTTTTAGCTTTGTGAGAAACATGTCCATTATTTTTTGGCTTTTCTTCCTAAACAATGCTGGAAATGCTGATGAACAACAGTCACAGTGATATAACCTTTTAGGCTTTAGCAGTTTAAATGAATCCACTGAAACTCAAAAGTCAACAATACGTTTCATTTTGATTACCTATGCATCTAACTTTCCCTATCATGCAGAAGAACAGTTTTGAATTATTTAAGTTTCGGGAAAGGTTCAACGCGATTTCAGTTAATGGCTTGAGAAGGAACAGATATAATAATCACTTTGGTTCAAAAGCTTTGAATCTTTTCTTGATACCAAACAAGAGTCACAAATATTTTACCACTCAAGAACCTGAAATGATATTCTAAACACTTTCGTCCTGATTTAAAAACGAGGACCTTTTTACCGTTCAGTAACAAGGAATTACTGGAAAAGGCAGTCCAGCGTCTATATTATTGGGGCAAATCTTTTTATAACTTTAACAACTTTATCAATACTGTCTTAATTCTTCCAATATCTTTTAATTCCCTGCACACAAGTTTTCAAAAGGGTTAAAGGAACGACTGTATCCAGCATATAGCTAAAACCTACCACTCAAATACAAGAAGTTTCTTCAGATTTATTTAAATGCCGCTTTCTGAAAACAAGAAAACCCCGTATTAATAGCCCCTACGAATTCAAGTTGCAGCTAAAAAATTCTGTAAACAAATGACACAAAAATCGCGGTTTTTCCGTCATCGACTTGATTTCGAATAGCTGTCCAAAGAGTGAAAAAAAACTTGCATAGTTCAGATCGCGGTTTTTCCGTCATCGACTTGATTTCGAATAGCTGTCCAAAGAGTGAAAAAAAACTTGTCATAGTTCAGGCTGTAAAACCGATGGAAAAGAGCAGTAGTTTTTTAAACAAAACACGAAGAAGCGTCTCCGGAAATAAGTATTTCGAGTGCATTTTAACTTATTAGAATGTCTTGTCAATATCGGAGGACTCGTGAGTAGTGATATTTCTAAAAGCATGAAATTTTTCTAGTTTTACACAGAATTTATTTATTATCCATTAATGAGCTATATCAATGATTCGGGTTCTTATAAATAGTCGTGAAGATTAACTGCAGACGCACACATCCATCATGGAGTAGAAATGCTTAGATACTTGACAGATATGCCGCGAGGTCGCTTAGAATTAAAGACTCATTTACCTCAAAGTAATTACAATTCGTTTAAAAAATCAACCTGAAAACAGTATTACATTTATACATGCACTTTAAACCAAAAAAATACTTTATAAACTACTAAAGTAAAATAACAAAAAATCTAGAAAAGTGTAACAAAGTTACTGAGTTTGATCGCATTCGGTGTCTCTTGTCTCACTTTAAAACACAACTGTAATGTAATTGTAATCCAACTCAATCAAAAATTGGTAAAAAAGACCTTACCACCTTAGCTAAATCCATAAAAAATTTAAATGGCGAAAGTTTTTGTTCCAAGTCTTCCCATAAAGCCGTATTTGTGCAACCAAAGTTAAATGGCACCAACTAATTTAAACCATGCTGTTAAGATACAATCCGCACACAGTCATTGGAAGCGAAAATGATGTCTTAAAGCAAAAACACAATGACATTATTCATTTGCTCTTTTCAAAATATCAAGATTTCATGCAGTTGTACATTCAATAGATTAATGACACTGTCATAAAGCACCCAAGTATTCCTAGACAATAGCTATATCTTGAGGCAAGTTTCCAGATGTACATCAAATGTCAGGTGTGAAAATATGGACTATGTCCACATAGTTGATGATGCCATACTACAGGTCAGTGGTGTTACTCTTTTTAGCTTACCTGATGCTGGAAGTGGGTTCTGGCAGGTTGAATTAGATGATGATAGCAGTAAATTATGTGCATTTAACACACCCTGGGGAAAGTACCGGTGGAAGCGGCTCACTTTTGGACAAAACGTGAGTGGGGATGATTTTCAGGAAAAGAGGGGTCTAGTGTTTGGGGAACTCGAAGGGGTTACTGTATTGCTGCTCGGACACCTTTGTTACCGGGGTCAGTGAGGCTGATCATTTTCAGCGTATCATTAAAGTATTGGGCACAGCAAGACAAAACAATGTAGATTTTAACCCAGAGAAATTTCAGTTCAAAGTGCCAGAAGCGTCATTTTTCGGTCTTTCCTGGTCACCTGATGGTCTAACGCGTGACTCTAAGAATGTAAAGGCAATCATTGACATGTCCGCTCCAAACAACCTCGGAGAATTGCAGCCTTTTATGGGTATGATTAGATATTTTAACAGCATTTCTCCAGTTCTTGCACAGGCTGCTGAGCGTATCAGGCAGCTCTTGAAGAAAGATGTCGCTTTTGCCTGGTAAGATGAACACCAAGTAGCATTCCAGAATGTGCAGCAGATTACCACAGAAGCACCTTTCTTATCTTATTAAGACTCAAACAAGGGGAATATTATCCAGTCAGATGTCAGTCTCAAGGGTTTGAGTTGCGTCCTGTTACAGGATGGAAAGCCGATGTACTACGGTAAGCAGATCACTAACTGACGCTGAGTCCAAATACAGCAGCATTGAAAGAGAGCTCCTGGCCTCCTGCTGGTCTCTGGAAACATTGCATCCTACATACATGGCAAGCAGGTCGTAGTTGAGACAGACCAAAAATCCTTGGAAAGCATTTGGAAAAAGAACATCTCCAGGGCATCACCACGTCTACAAAGACTCCTTGTCAGAATGACAAAGTACGAGGTAGAAATCAGGTTCATACCTGGTCAAACAAATGTAGTGGCTTATGTCCTCTCTCGAGTCAGCCACATGGAAGCCCCCGCGACTAATAGCGATATCCCTGTTATCGAGGTCGACACAATTACCAGTACACTCCCAGCAACCCCCGCAAAGCTGGAGGACATCGGCCATTATAACGGCCACGATCCAGTCCTCATTCAAGTCAAATACAAAGTATGCGAGTGAATGTTCCCCTGACCTTAAGGAGAACTGGAACTTTAGAGAAGACCTTAGTGTGGAGAATGGTCTTATTCTGAAGAGACATCGACTCATAGTCCCACTCAAACTCCGAGAGTACGTGGTAGGCATCATTCATCAGGGGCATCTGGGAACAGAGAAATGTATCATCAAAGCCAAGTATTGCCTTTACTGGCCTGGTTTATACAACGACATAAAGATACCAAACCTGCATGCAGTTTTCTAGGCAGCAGCTCAAACAGCTACTACACCATCACAGTGTCTTAAGCTTTCCTGGTAGAGTTTACGATCTGATTTGTTCGAGTTCAAAGGTCACCAGTATCTCTTAGTGGCTGACTATTATTCAAAGTTCCCAGTCATACGCAAGGTAACCTCAACATCCTCTTCCATTATCAACCATCTGAAATCAATAGTTGCTGAGCATGGGATTCCTGAGGGACTCATCACTGATAATGGACCGCAATATAATAGCAAAGACACTGCAGCATTTTGCAATCAGTGGAGAATCACTCACA